>JAUCBJ010003413.1:0-42087 GCA_032718475.1 Nemertoderma westbladi | reverse complement strand
ACATTAATTTAGTTACCTGTTTACAATAAGGAATCGATTTCTGTTGGTATTTTTATTTATAGATGCAATTTGTTACCGTAGAATCCCTCAAAGTATATCGCAAAAATTAATCTTTTAGAAAGCGTTAATGACGACTTTTCGAAAAAATATGTTTGTAATTATAAAATAAATACCAACGTCAATCTCTTAATAATGGTGTTGTTGTGGTGCCAGAAGTTTATGCCTAACTAGTAGTAGCCTCAACATTAGTTATAAAACATTTTATTTTAACGTAATTATTGTTATAACATGCTATCCTTAGTTTATTGTTTTTGCTACTTCAATTAATTATTTTATGCCCCTAATAATGACCAATGCTATGCTATATTCATTCGTGCTATATAATATGGGGCGGGGCGATTTCCATAACATGTGCCATCATTGTAATATACCGTGGATATTTGTTATCAAATTGGTGTGAATGAAGTTTGTGATTTATTTTATAGGAAACTGGTATAACATTGATATTATAATAATAATATACAGTTAGTACAAACAGTACGTTACCCATTTCCTTGGTTGCGCCCTCTTGTTGGGGGTGGGTTATGGTGTTGTGGTTCACAGTTGATTACTCCCAAATATAAAACTGTAGCTTTTGTTTATTGTTTTGGTTAGAATATCTCGCCATTGAAACCTAAAACGTTTGTAAAAGTACAACAAAGTAATAAGACCCCAAGTGGTTCCCCACTCAGTACTCACTATGTAACACTGAATATGTAGGCAGGTTAGTAAAGAAGCAGAGGTTACTTACATAAGCGGGTTTATAGGGACCAAAACAATAATTTAATTGAGAATCATGTATAGGCCTATTGGCTTACGGTACATGAATGTGTAGGCTTAGGTGTATAGGCGTATCGTACCCCCCTTAAAGCCCCGTTCAAATCAAACGGTGCGTGAGCGGTAAAGTAGTCTGAGTCTTTCGCCGTGAGGACCAGCCAGTGCATAATCTTGTACTTTGGCAGCCTCATGGAGTGAATAAGCATGGTGGACAGCCCATGACTTTCTTGAGACGCATCTTAAAGGACACTGGCCTTGAAGATGCGGATGATCTAGCAAATGTCATGGGTGATAGGGAGTTGTGGCGGTGCAATTTTGTGGATATGGATAAGCCGGCACAGCATTCTTAAAAATGCAGCAGCAATGCAGCATGCCGATCCTAGTAGTAGTAGTCTGGCGGTATTGAAGCGGTAAGCCAGCGGTACACTACCCGGAGCCCGTTCACACCCAACGGTACCGTTGCGGTAACTGATTCCATTGTCTATCTGTGGACTGTGAATTCAACAGGAAATTACATTAATTAGGAGCCCGCTTGACAGCGGGATACTTACTGTAAGAATCTCAGGGATACTTTCTGTAAAAATCTCAGGATATATAACACTGACTGACTGATAATTATCCAGGTTCAGGCACTTCCCGACTGGCGATTTTGATGAAATTTTGCAAGTACATTGCTTTGGTGGTTCATAATCGCGTTACAAAATTTCAGATCGATTATATGTGTGGTATTCGATATATTTAGTTTTTTGACATTATTTTGTCGCGAAATTAAAAGCAATGGTAAAATAACAGCTGGTGTTCATGATGAAATATGGCTTAATATGTTATACAGTCATAGTAAAACGTGTTGGTTGCCAAGTTTTACTAGTAGGCTATAAGGAAAGGCAATGTTTACTCACACATAAGCTGTTGGTTTCTAATGTATTACGCCATAAGCTGATTGCTCTCCCAGTGCTTCCTAAGGGTATATCTACAATAAGGTTACTCACTCTGCTATGTTAAGGGGTGGATCAGGAGAATGAATTTTAGTTACACAAAGCAGTGTGTTGTGTCCTATTGTAGTTGTTACTCACTATGGTTTGCCTATGTTTTATAGTTGATCTACACTATAATACAGTAGTTGCATGTATTTAAGGAGCCCGCTCTGGCCTACTGCCTAACTTAGCAGGAATACCTATATTACATATTCACATGGGATTCACTGGGAAGAGATATTCCGCTTGACGACGGGCTAATACCTATAGAAGGAAACTAAATTTGTTATTTGGCTCTATTCGTTGTTATTTATCTGGTTGTGCATCATGGGAATTTTTTATAAATATTTGGTAACCGTATCTTATATCTTGTAAACGTGCTTGATAATGAAATTATTTGCTTCATATTATATTTTTGTTAGTGGTAGCTAAGTTGCATTTTTTATTATGTGGGGGCGAGCCACAAAGTCAGCTACCCTAACGCCTTGCAGTTTAGACAATTTTAGTTTACTTACTGCTGACTGACATAGTTCTTTGTAATAGTCTTGGCTAGGATTTTTCCCCCGGGCTCCTTCCAGCCAGCTTGCTGGCTTTCTAGTTGTTTTAACATTGTTTAAAGGGGCTGCGGTAAACCGCGCGGTTTAGCGCACGACTACCTGTTGGGTCGTTCACAGTCAGCGGTGAACCGCTGGCCCTGCGGTACACCGCGCGGTCTACCGTTCCATTGGATGTGAACGGACCTTAAGATAAGCGAAATGTCTTCGGTGTCATCAATAAATATTGTGTGAAATGTATGAAGATTTTGTCAATTAATCCATAGATCATATGCGCCATCCCGCGGTATATATTTGAATTATTTAGCAAGCCCATATTATATAGGACAGTGCAGCCGTAGCGGGCGTATAGATCACGTTTATATAATTAGTTGTATACTCAGGAGTCCCGAATAGACGCGGGGCGACACGGCTATATTTTTTGAAAAAAAATCCACCCATAATTCTCTTATTCCAGACATCCCGACTATTAATTTTTTAATAATAACGTTTGTTCTCATAATAATTGAGAGTTGAAAGTGAAAGAAAACAAAACCGTGTACCGAGTATACCACCGGTAGCTGTAGGTACTACTGTACATGTACGCCTATACTGTATGTTAAGTAAGTTTTTCAAAATTTTCCACCCACCACGTTTATTCCAGCCACCCCGACTATTAGCATAATGTAATTTTTCCACCCACCCCGTAATTCGGGACTCCAGAGTAATTAGTAGGCCCTATACAGTAGATGTGACATACTGTGTGTTTCTGTTGAATAGATGTATGGTGGCTGAATTGTGTCAAATTGCAAACCCAAGTAACAACCACAATAAAAATGTGGGGCGAGTCAGAAAGAATTGTGAGAGCCATCAGCGAACTGTTAGGCCTTTTCCAAATGTTTGTGTATGGGTCAGAAGCAATATTGTAAGAAAGCAATAGTTTAGTTTAGTTTAATGCGCCAAATGCAAATAAAAATTAATACATACAGCACATAAATTCTTATAAAACACAATGAACTGGCAAATCTATAAGGATTCTACGCATATGCGTATATTTCTTTTATGAAGTACTGCAGGTAAGTTACATACATTATAGGTACAAACATATTACAAACATAAATAAACAATAATCAGATAGTGGGGTTCAAAATTATACGACGTAGATTGTAAGTAAAAATCACAATGTTGATAATTTTACATATTGCAATAAAAATAAACATTAAAAAAAAATTAGTTGGCACGTTATGATTAAAATTTTTCTATTAAGAACGATACAGTAAAAACTTCGATGTGTGCAATAATATAAAAAAAAACAAATAAAAAATAATAAAAAATACTGTGCACTTCATATGAAAATATTAAAAACAAAGAACCTGATATTTAATTAAGTAAAAATTGTAATTACAATGATACAAAAGTAAAATTTAATTTAATATAAGTACCGATGGAATGTAAACTGGGCAGTGGCAACTTGTCTAACTGGTATATCACTATAAATATTCATTTTGGACTTCATGGCACAATCAAGTATAAATAAAAAAATAATTATACCTAATGACGCCCAGTGTGTTTGTGTCAGCGCAAACACAGTGCAGTGGTATTCAGAGGGCGCTGTTATGAATATTGACGATTGTATTTAACTGATTACTGGTGGCTCCTGGTGGATAAATAATCAAATAGTAGGCCTACTTAACTTTATCCCAAAATTGTAACATTAGGCCTACTAAACATTAAGGGGGGGGGGGGGGGGGGGGGGGGGGTAGTCGATTTTTTTGAAAAAAAATCTTTTTTTTTATTGTTTCATTAAGACCGAAATTTTAGGGAGTTGCAAATGATCTTTACTCGGCTTCCCAATATCACTTTTCGTTTTCGATATTTTGGGCTTTTTTCACTACTTGCACTTTTCGTACCCTAACAAAATTTCAAAATCCCATAGATTTGTCTAATTACGCCGATTTTACTTCCGGTGGGATTTTTTAGGTCGTTGAATACGATGGTAAAACTATTAAAAAAATCTGACCAAGCCTTGAATGCTTTTTTCACTACTTGCACTTTTCGTTCTATATCAAATATTTCAAAATCCCATAGAATTGTTTAATTACGCCGATTTTACTTCCGGTGGGGTTACTCAAAAAATAACATTGGAAATGAAACCACCCGTACGTGATGTGATTTATTATAATTGGACTGACAACTAGCAGACAAACAGACATACATCCTACATTCCACCAAACATAAAAATTGACATCGGAAATAAAATCTCCGACCCCGAAAACCTCATAACAAAATTTTTATTCAGTTTATCATCCTTACTGCCGGAGATTATTAAACTGACATTCTTTCATATTCACAGACAGTTTGCGCGGGAAGGTTCAAAAAAGGATAATTTATTTTTGTCATTTACTCCTATTTCATTTTTTGTTCACTTTTAGTCACTAAAAACGTATCTCCTCCTTTAATCTTTATCCGATTTGGCTAATTTTTTTGTTTGAAAGCCCTGCCTCACCTGAACAGTTTCCTTAGATGGATTTTTGAATTTCGATCCAGTTCTCGAGTAAAGTTAGATTAAAGCCTGTGTGGTCTATAAAAATGATCATGACTTCGTGTCACAAAAAGTGCAATAAAATCATTTTGAAAACGAAATTCAAAAGTTCCTCTAAATATTCTATAAAGCGGTAGCCAGTGCCGTCTACTCTCAAATTTTCAGGCCAAAATACTCGAAATTGTAGGAGGAGATACATTTTAAGAACGGACCAATCAAAATTTCGTGTATTTGGCTATTAGCCAATCAGAAGTATTTTAGGTTGGTGACCACGGAAATGGAAAGCCCGTCCAATTACCTTTCAGAATATATATATATGTCCTAGCTAGTATCAAATCCAGTACTATGGTGTATTTTAAACATTTCCAAAAGGTTGCCAAATACGTACGTAATACGTAATACGTACGCCAAATACGTATGTAAACCAGGTCTATAGCGAACCCCACAGAGTAGAGAGGAAGTAGGCCTACTGGTAAACCAGGTCTATAGCGAACCCCACAGAGTAGAGAGGAAGTACTGGTAAACCAGGTCTATAGCGAACCCCACAGAGTAGAGAGGAAGTACTGGTAAACCAGGTCTATAGCGAACCCCACAGAGTAGAGAGGAAGTACTGGTAAACCAGGTCTATAGCAAACCCCACAGAGTAGAGAGTAAGTACTGGTAAACCAGGTCTATAGCGAACCCCACCGAGTAGAAAGGAAGTACTGGTAAACCAGGTCTATAGCGAACCCCACAGAGTAGAGAGGAAGTACTGGTAAACCAGGTCTATAGCGAACCCCGCAGAGTAGAGAGGAAGTACTGGTAAACCAGGTATATAGCGAACCCCACAGAGTAGAGAGGAAGTACTGGTAAACCAGGTCTATAGCGAACCCCACAGAGTGGAGAGGAAGTACTGGTAAACCAGGTCTATAGCGAACCCCACAGAGTGGAGATGAAGTACTGGTAAACCAGGTCTATAGCGAACCCCACAGAGTGGAGAGGAAGTACTGGTAAACCAGGTCTATAGCGAACCCCACAGAGTGGAGATGAAGTACTGGTAAACCAGGTCTATAGCGAACCCCACAGAGTAGTGAGGAAGTACTGGTAAACCAGGTCTATAGCGAACCCCACAGAGTGGAGATGAAGTACTGGTAAACCAGGTCTATAGCGAACCCCACAGAGTAGAGAGGAAGTACTGGTAAACCAGGTCTATAGCGAACCCCACAGAGTGGAGATGAAGTACTGGTAAACCAGGTCTATAGCGAACCCCACAGAGTAGAGAGGAAGTACTGGTAAACCAGGTCTATAGCGAACCCCACCGAATAGAAAGGAAGTACTGGTAAACCAGGTCTATAGCGAACCCCACAGAGTAGAGAGGAAGTACTGGTAAACCAGGTCTATAGCGAACCCCACAGAGTAGAGAGGAAGTACTGGTAAACCAGGTCTATAGCGAACCCCACAGAGTAGAGAGGAAGTACTGGTAAACCAGGTCTATAGCGAACCCCACAGAGTAGAGAGGAAGTACTGGTAAACCAGGTCAATAGCGAACCCCACAGAGTAGAGAGGAAGTACTGGTAAACCAGGTCTATAGCGAACCCCACGGAGTAGAGAGGAAGTACTGGTAAACCAGGTCTATAGCGAACCCCACAGAGTAGAGAGTAAGTACTGGTAAACCAGGTCTATAGCGAACCCCGCAGAGTAGAGAGGAAGTACTGGTAAACCAGGTTTATAGCGAACCCCACAGAGAAGAGAGGAAGTACTGGTAAACCAGGTCTATAGCGAACCCCACAGAGTAGATAGTAAGTACTGGTAAACCAGGTCTATAGCGAACCCCACAGAGTAAAGAGGAAGTACTGGTAAACCAGGTCTATAGCGAACCCCACAGAGTAGAGAGGAAGTACTGGTAAACCAGGTCTATAGCGAACCCCACAGAGTAGAGAGGAAGTACTGGTAAACCAGGTCTACAGCGAACCCCACCGAGTAGAGATGAAGTACTGGTAAACCAGGTCTATAGCGAACCCCACAGAGTATAGAGGAAGTACTGGTAAACCAGGTCTATAGCGAACCCCACAGAGTAGAGAGGAAGTACTGGTAAACCAGGTCTATAGCGAACCCCACAGAGTAGAGAGGAAGTACTGGTAAACCAGGTCTATAGCGAATCCCACAGAGTAGAGAGTAAGTACTGGTAAACCAGGTCTATAGCGAACCCCACAGAGTAGAGATGAAGTACTGGTAAACCAGGTCTATAGCGAACCCCACAGAGTAGAGAGGAAGTACTGGTAAACCAGGTCTATAGCAAACCCCACAGAGTAGAGAGGAAGTACTGGTAAACCAGGTCTATAGCGTACCCCACAGAGTAGAGAGTAAGTACTGGTAAACCAGGTCTATAGCGAGCCCCACAGAGTAGAGAGGAAGTACTGGTAAACCAGGTCTATAGCGAACCCCACAGAGTAGAGAGGAAGTACTGGTAAACCAGGTCTATAGCGAACCCCACAGAGTAGAGAGGAAGTACTGGTAAACCAGGTTTATAGCGAACCCCACCGAGTAGAGAGGAAGTACTGGTAAACCAGGTCTATAGCGAACCCCACCGAGGAGAAAAGGAAGTACTGGTAAACCAGGTCTATAGCGAACCCCACAGAGTAGAGAGTAAGTACTGGTAAACCAGGTCTATAGCGAACCCCACCGAGGAGAAAAGGAAGTACTGGTAAACCAGGTCTATAGCGAACCCCACAGAGTAGAGAGGAAGTACTGGTAAACCAGGTCTATAGCGAACCCCACAGAGTAGAGAGGAAGTACTGGTAAACCAGGTCTATAGCGAACCCCACAGAGTAGAGAGGAAGTACTGGTAAACCAGGTCTATAGCGAACCCCACAGAGTAGAGAGGAAGTACTGGCGCTCCGACCAAATATTTAAAGAAAGCAATTTGAGAAATCAATAAGAATTATTATAAAACTAAACTACTGTCTGCATTACAAACGGCAGCACATTTTGCATAATTATTTAATAAGGTAAATGACTTTGTAGTAAATTAATTAAACTAAAATCCGGCTCGGTCATATCATTTGGGAAATATTCCATTAGACTGTGAAACAACTGTAATCGTAAAGGTTTTATGAAAGAGGATGGGAGTTGTGTTGGAGAGGCGAATGCTAAGGAAGCCAAAGTACCAAAGTCATCAACTATCCGTGTGTCATCCGGATCAACTACAGTAGAAATGTTATTCTGTAAGAAGTTCAGAGCTTCTACAGTTTCTCCTTGGAGGATAAGTTCTTTGTATTTAGTTTTACGCACGAGATACTTGCACCGGTTTACCAACTCGTTAACACCGGGTTCAATCAGGTTCAACTCCCAAAAGTCGTTGAGTCTTGAGTCCAGACGCTGTTGGGTTCCCGGGTTTCCGCCGAATAGGTAGTGTGTTCGGGTTGATGGGTCGAAAACGAACTGGTGGGCGAAGCGGGGGGCCGGGTGAGTGTCTAACGGGTGTGTACTTGTACCCGTTGCGTGTGTACTTGAACCCGATGGGTGTGTACTTGAACCCGATGGGTGTGTACTTGAACCCGATGGGTGTGTACTTGAACCCGATGGGTGTGTACTTGAACCCGATGGGTGTGTACTTGAACCCGATGGGTGTGTAGTTGAACCCGAAGGGTGTGTACTCGACGTACTAAACACACGACTCCATCGATTCGTCTCGATTCTGTAAACCCAAATGGAATTCTCGTCGATCTTATTCCGACTTCCATCGCGTTTCAACCCGGAATAAATAACGATCTCCCGTTTACCGGGATCCAGACAACCCCGATGGGTGCACCCGCCGTGCACGAGGTAACCCACGATGGGTTCGTCCGAGTCGGACCCGCTGAGTAAGACCTCGAGTTTCCGCGATGTTACGGAGTACCTTAGGAAGTCGTTGGTCGTCTCCTTCCCGCGCTGCCCTCCCAGCACGTAGAGCTGCTGGGTTTCCGCCTCATACAACATACAATGACCCGTCCGGGACGCCAACCCGCCCTCCCCGTCGCTTAGCAATCGAGTCCACGTCCCCGACGCGCAGTCGTAACGGAACAACCCGCTGAACACCGACGCGTTATCCCTCCGGGCGACCAACTTACCCCCGAACACGTAGAGAATCTGCGTCCGGGAATCGTAGCACATCTGGTGGTCGAACACCAGCTGCGGTCCCCCGCAGGCCGCGGTGTCTGGGTCCAGGAGCATCCATCGGTCCTCCGGGATGCTGTAAACCCAGAAATCGCTGCGGAGCGCGTCGCTTCGAGCCGAGGAGTCGACAAATCTGCCGAGCATAAAGATGCGATGGTTGACCTCGTCGAGACACATTTTATGGCAGGAGCGCGGCCCCGGTCCGCCCAGCTCCGCGGTACTGGGCGTCAGTAACGCCCACTCCCGGGCACCGATACCGTACGCCCACAGATCGTCCAACTCAGCGTTGCCGCTCCAACCCCCGTACAGATAGATCCGCTGGGTATCGGAACTCAACACCACCTGGTGCCCACCCCGGGCGCCCGGGTACGGGGGTTGACCCTTGTGCCAATCACGGACGCCCGGGCGAGTTGTCTGCCCTAGTCTACGGAAGTTCACTCGGCACTCCGCCGCGTTCACTGCCCCATTAAACAACCCATCGTCGGCACAGAGAGACAACTTCCTCTCAACTTCGGAATATAAACCATCGATTACAGTATCTTTATATAACTCGGAGAGAATAGGATGTTCTAAGGTAACTTCACTCTCTCTTTGTAAAGCTGAAAAGGCCTCCAAATAATTATTATCCCTCAAAAATTTTAAACAAATTCTAGTAGCCTACGAATGGTAATGTGTATTATAACTCTCTAAGGCACTATTTACATATGTCGATTCAAACACGCCTTTAAATTCTAAGAACCAAATACTGAAACTAAAATGAAGTCCCCAAGACAATAATGGTTTAATTTTAATATACTGGAAAGGGAACTCTTTGTCATTGAATTTGTACTTAAGGTTGAATGTCTCCGGTTTACTGTCGTTGTTTAGTCCGGCCTGCAGCAACAATATCCACGAATCTCCAAGTACCGATCCGTAGATTTTAAACCTTTTCAAGTTACACACGTGACTCTTTTCGTATTTACCAAACGTAACGCTTTTCACGACAGCCAGACCGTTTAGCTTCAGTACGAGATACTGGGGTCCAATATTAGTGGCTGAAGCCCATCTACTAGAATGATCTTTAGGGTTGTCTACTAGAACATTGTGCGGAGGATAGTCAAGCATGCAACTGCTCACCTTGTGGATAGAATATTCGATCACAGAACGATCCATTACAATATACATGAGTTAACAGAAGTGAGTTAAAGTCATGGTCAGCGGCGACGAGTTACCAACAAGGTGTGTTCCCGTATCCCGTACCAACCAGACTAATAACAAAAACAAACAGGTATTTAAGTTCATCCCTTTCACCGTTTGTCGATGAGATTAGGGATCGACCGAATTATTCGGTTCGGTACCGGTACCGAATTTTGCCGAATATGGCATATTCGGTTCCGGCCGAATTTTAAAATTTGAATTTTTTTTAATTAATCATAGCTTTCTCGCTAAGTCCGCAGACCAAATACTGAAATAGGTAGGGCCTACCAGTCTGCCACTGCCACTGCCAGTCAGCCAGTATATGGTATAGTGACGTAAATACGAATTTATGACCATAACTTGCTAACTTTCTGAACTTCGGTTCAGATTCGGTTCGGTTCGGCCCGAAGTTGGCCCTGCTTCGGTTCGGTTCGGTTCGGCCCCATACAGTACATACTAGTCAAGACAGTAGTACCGTAGCCGATTTTCCTCCTTTCTTTTAGTAAAAACTAAATTTTTTGATAAATTTTTTACATTTAAAATTAAAATTATCAATTGTTAAAATTGTGTCAAATCTTTCAATATTCGGTACCGAATTTGCCGAATTTTTTTTCAAATTCGGTTCGGTTCCGGTTCGACAAAATTTTAAATTCGGTCTATCCATAGATGAGATGGGTGCAGTCTCGAGTTACTACTTCCTGACTTCACCGGTACTTGGTTTGAGTTTCAATTTTAACGTTTTTTTCAGGCCTAAATATTTTTCATTTCACTGACCTGGAGTTAGATATTATGTACCGGTAGGTAGTATTGCAGTTATTGATGGGTGCGTAGCGTACAAAACAAAGACCCAAGACCCAATTATAAAGACCTGCATAATCTTGTAACATGTGTTAACTTTCGTTTATTGTTTTGGTTCCCCCAACACGCCTCTGTAACCTGATCCTTTACTAACCTGATCCTTTAAATTGCAATGGGACCTAACGCTCTTTGGCACCTGTACAATACAAAGAGGTAAAGTCGCGTTAGGTCGGAAAGAGCTTTAGGTCCCAAAGAGCGTTAGGTCCCATTGCCATTTAAAGGAGCAGGTTATTAGTAAAGGAGTGATACAGAGGCGTGTTGGGGGAACCAAAACAATAAACAAAAGTTAACAACACATGTGTTTTGTACAGGTCTTTAGTTTTTGGGTCTTTAGTCTTTGTTTTGTACTCACCCGTTATTGATTGATATAGACAGATAGATGGTGTACGAATTTCGTGTTTGAAGGTCCACGTTCCATCCAGCCGTATGTATTATCGTGCGTATAAAAAGTATATGCTTACAGTATATGCACCCTATATGCACCCTATTTTGGAAATTGTAATACAAATTAGAATTTAATGGAAATTTCAAATCAGCAAGCCATTTTCTCCTATCTTTTCTCAAACTCGAGTTAACCAAAACAAGAGCTATAATCTGATTTTTGACAAGCATACGCTCTCACGGTGTAGGCCTACTGTATATAAATAAAATTGCTAAAATGTTATTTTATTTGTTATATTTTAGCAAGGATGAAAAATTTCGTTGCATTTCATTTATTTTTGACAAAATTATTGTTGAACAATAAAAATGGTATTATCCAAAATATCGGGAAGGTTTGAATTGTAACTTTAAACACTCATTTTCATGAATCTGCCTTATAGGTAACAGCCGAGAGGGAGGATCCTTCGGGTTGCCCCCGCTGTTTCGCGTCTCACATGTTCATCTATCACTTTATACTTTTTTTTATTATAATAATGTCCCGGAATAATATAGTGTCGTAATTCAGTGACGCCCCCAACCGAACCCAACCGAATGAAGTTTGAATCATATCTATTTCCACCTCCCTCATTCCACGAACATTAATCAGGAACACAAACATTAATGAGGAACACACACATCAATCAGAAACACAAACATTAATGAGGAACACACACATCAATTAGGGGTATAAACTTTGAACTATTTTAAACTTTTCAGTGACTACATGTGTTACAAGTTTGGTTTAATTTCATCAAAGATTGACTTAGTTATTGACTTTCAAACATTAGCCGACAGACCAACTGACATACCGTCCGACGGACAGACCTGTGAAAGGGCGGTCGGCGGTAGCCGCGGCTCGGCTCGGCTCGCCTCACTGAGAGTTCTTGATATTTCTAATTAGAAATTTAATATGTATGAATACGAGATGCCATCTACTGGATTATTTGAGAACAGAACACAGCTGAAATATAATCGAGAGTACCTACAGGAGATTTTCGTTAGTTTGGCTGATGATTTAACGCTCAGTGTAGTGTCATTGTTCCATTTCGGCGACACGTGGGCGTGGTTTGGTTTGGAAAGAAATAAGAAAACAATTTGCAGCAGCTGCGGTGAAAAGCGCAGACAAAAATAATAAGATTTATGTAACAGTAAATGATTCACCATCTAAACCCACGTTTGTTTCGCAGTTCAGGTCAGGTTTATTACGCTTTTTTTTTATGTGGAAATTAATGATTATTCTGATTTCAATATTACTTTTTTTTTTGTGGTTCCTAAAAAATTAATATCCAAAATAAGCATATTAATATTATTAAGGGCCAACACTGTAAGTTTCGCTATGTTAACCGAATAAACATACTTGTAAAAAGTACATTTAAGGATGATGTGGATTACTCATGCTCATACAGTAGTATCGTAAATAAATTATGTTAAAAGTAAAGTAACATAATATAAAAAGGTGAATTCTATTTCTGTTTGTTCCTCTTTCTTTCTCCTTTTCAATTACCCCTTAACTCGATTTCCATGAGGGTTCTTCCCGCCCCTACAGTAATGCAATCGCTCATGATTACCAAAGTTGATAGCACGCCTCTCATGGCCCGAAATATTCCAACACGTCTGGTTCCTTCATTATGCCCGTGCTCCACTGGTAAGTTTTAAATAAGTAAGTATTTTGTTAAAAAATATAGGATTCGTCTCACATTTCAATATTTCATACACATATATACACAAAGTATCCAATCACAGACTTCCAGGCTGGTATAAGTCGAAGTCAAAATATGAAACATGTGACAAAATCACTTTCTACTCATGATTTATGACTTACCAGTGGAGACGGTCCCTTGAAACCAATGTGTTCCCTGATTTATTTCGACTTGACACTTACAACATATGACATGCGACTTACCAGTGGAGCACGGGCCCATAAGCAAAAGTCTTTAGTTTTTCCACCCAAAATAGTGATCTGGTATAATATTAATTAAATTCAAAATAATTACACAATATAAAAGTTACTTTCTGACAGGTAAGTTTTACATTTAACCTGAGGCTATTAATAGATCTGTATCCCTCCTCAACTTAGTTACTGTAGTACTGTAATAGCCTTTTTGCGGTTGGGTGGAGTCTATGTTGATAAAGACATCAGAAACTGTCTGGGTTCTATAATTACATTAAAAATCGAGAACTTGTTTTACAGAATGACGTCATCATTGACATTTTATCAAACCCCCTGTGTATTTCATCTGATAGAAAATTAATACAACCAAAAAACATCAGTACGTCTGGCAACAAGCGACACTGACAAGCTAAAATTAATATAACATTCCCTCAAAAACTATTAATAATACACCCGTTATTATCATATGTTACTCGGGACACTATCCAATCCAACAATTTATACTTTAATTTACAGACTCCAAATTTTCATTCCCACCACTAATACTGACCTTTGGAGCTAAAAATATTTCATGCCCTCAATATTTTTCGAATCCACAAGCTGGTGATTCTAGTGCTTCGTTTATCATTGTGCTTCGTTTTTAAGGACTCAGCCTTAATCTACTCTGATTAATAATTAAATTATGATGATCTGAGGTTGATTTTAATCCAGATGTCTGCGTCTCCTGATCACTTTCGGTGCATCTTTTAATTATGCAATCATGTAATTAGATAACCCATTTTAATTGGAAACCTATTTTTATATGTTCACACTATTATTTGATTATCTCGACCGATTGCTTATGATTTTTATTGTTTATACCTAGGTCATACCATCCGGATTGTTTTACGAACAATCCGAAGGAATTGTTTCAATTATTTCTAGGAACTTAACAAATTTATCACCGGAAATCGGTTAATAATAATTTCGGAATTGATATAGGCGCTCTAAAGCGCACTGAAATTGAATATTCATAATATTAACGTTAAATTTAAAAAAAATGTTCAATTTGGAAATATCAGCAACTTGGTTAACACGTTCGTGGCGCCTTCGCGCAGCACGAGGCTTAGTTAGATAATATGAGATACAGATTAATATTGAGCGATTCCACTTATATCACAAACTCGGTATTTAAGAAATTTAACCAAACACCAGTAAATCAGAGAGGGAAATAAAGCCCCCCCCCCCCCCCCCCCCCACCCTACAACATCCCTCTTAATCTGCACCACGCCAAATCAAAAGCGCACACAGGATTGATAAAAGGCAGGTATTATCAGGAAATTTATGTTTTAAAAGTAATATGTTATATTTATTTTTTATATAACACAAAATAGAAGTGGTAGCGATTCACAATTTTATACAAACAGCACAAATTTCTAGCAAAAATAATTAAATATCGCATACGCACGGGGGGTATCACGGGGTATTTTAATAACTTAATTACGTTTAGATCAATTAAAAACACATTTCTTAAAGAAAATCCCTTGAACTAATTAAAAACTATAATGGAATGGGGTATGGGGATTTCAGCTGTATAATTTTTAAGTATAATTATTTATATCTTATGCTATAAAATAATTAATTTCCATCAAAAGTCATGTTGGAAATGCTGTTTTTACGCTAACCAACTTAATTAATTTTAATTTAATTAATTAACTGCTATTATCTTAGCTTCTCGAAGGCCATACGCAAATTAAACTTGGAACATTTCTAAACTTTTGCCAGACTACATGTGTACCAAGTTTGGATAGATTTTATTGATATTTGGCGGAGTTATTAACGTTTAAAATTGAACACAACTGAACGACAGAACAACAAAAAGACAGACACACCGATTGTGTTCGTGGTACCCGTATGCTAAGCTCGCCCTACTTTCGTGGCTCGCCCCACAATAGAAGAGCAATAATCCTGGAAATAATATTGCGTGACTGATAATTAGTGAGAGAGGAATGCTTTAACTATGCAAATAGGATGTGAGCAAACAATGCATAGTATATTCGGTAAGATAGATGATTGTGTACTGGAGCCAACGGCCTGGGGAAGAAATGTGCAATTATAATTGGTGAAGGTTATGTACGTACAGTAGTAGTTTTCATTCCTTGTGTGTATATTAAGTAGGCCTACGGTGTCCGGGCACTCCCCCCCCCCCCCCCCCACCGGACACTTCCCCCCGGACTGTTCCCCCCGTCCAAGTATGACACTTCCCCCCAGACACTTCCCCCCCGACTGTTGTTAATTTGGCACTTTTTTATTTTTCATTTTCTAAGGTAAACGGACCGTGTGTATCAAGACAAGTTGTATCCAATTTTTCTTTCTTAGCTCAGAATTGGGGGCGGCAGCCCCCAATAAAAAGAAAAAACAAACAAAATTTGACTATAAAAAAGTTTCTTTTATAATTTTGAAAAAACTTGTCTGGATTCAACTTGTCCTGTAACCATTTTAGAATATTATCTTCTAAGATAGATTAACTTTTGTTTATTGCTTTGATGCATTTTGATTAATTTTAACATTTTAATTGGGGGGGAAGTGTCCGGGGGGAAGTATCTAGGTGGGAAGTGTCCGGGGGAAGTATCTGGGTGGGAAGTGTCCGGGGGGAAGTATCTAGGTGGGAAGTGTCCGGGGGAAATATAGGTGGGAAGTGTCCGGGGGAAGTGTCCCATTTTGATGGGGGGGGGGGGGGGGGGCTGTAGATTTGATTATTGGCCATATTGATGAAGTATTTGTACACAATCCTCAACGTTTTTACATTATTTGTGTTATAATGTGATAATTATCAATTAATTAATGATGGCAGTCGTAATGTGAAACGTTGTAATCTAAAGTTGTGGCGCCACCCAGCGTGCCATATAACAACTGAATGTCAATACTAATTAATTGTGTTCAGTACCTAATGGTAAAATGTTATCAGAATCATACTGTAGAATGTTAAATTCACAAGGTGTGTACTTTTTAATATAGTTAAAGAAATTTAGAGGTAACTTTTGTCGTTAAAAAACAGTATTAAAGTCGAAATAAGATGCAGTTAAGACTAGGACAAAATCGAAGCTGTTATGTTATTTTTGATATTGCTAATGACTGTAAAAGTAAAGATAAAAGCGACTCTAACTATAACACCCAAAATGTCGATAATTTACTTCCATTATGAACTACATTAAATACTCATTATTTTGATTGGCGAATGATACCTGATAGCAAATTATAAAATAATTTAAATTAATAATAGGAAATAATATATTTATTTATTATGATTCCTGAATAGGACTACAGTTATACACGCTACCGTATAGGCCTATACCGTGATATTATATTTTTTGCATAATATGCTATTGTGGGGCGAGTCAAAACTGCGAGCCATCAGTGAACTGTTATAATTATACTACGGCCGTTTTGCAAAAGGGGGTGTGTGGGAGTAGGTGGGGGTTGGTGGGGGTGTGTGGGATAGTAGATAGTACTATAGATCGTGACAGCAGTCGAAAACAGGCGAAAACAGGCGAAAGCAAGCGAAAACAGTTGGAATGTAGGGAAAACAGACGAAAACAGTTAGATCGTTTAAAAATAATCATCTACGCATCCAGGTGAGAGTGAAAATAAAGCCACGAGGATCAGAACACTGTAAAGTACTTTGCAACAAGTATGTATGTAGTTTTATTCCAAAATTTTAACATTACGAAATGATTGTATATATATTATAAGTGATAGAAACTGCACAAATTAAATTAGTTGCTGTATTTATAAATGTAAAAATGACATCAATTATGTTATAAATAAGTTAGCTTATATTTATGGTGGCGTTTGGAGCCATGTTATAATAATATAGGTAGGCCCTACTGGTTATTAATAGCTATACCCCGCCTACCGGTAGGTAATGCAGTAGGCCTATCTGGCTGTCAGGCAAATTTCCACCTATTGTATACGTGGTAACCAATGACGGCGTTAAGTAATGTCCACTAAGGGGACATTTACTTAACGGATAACACCAAATACAATACTAAATGTACAGGCCAATACAATGCTGTAATGTCCTCAAAAGTTGTAAAGTTCTAAATATCAACTCGCTGTTAATACTAACCGCATAGAGTAGAGTAATGATACAATTTTGGAATAAAATACATAGCACATAGGCCTATTTCATTTTCAGCATTAAATAATTTTGTTTGTTCTGATAATGGCGGAAACAGATGGAAGCGACGGGAACTTCGTATTTCAACCACTTCTTCTAACGGTGCCGGTACGGGTGCCGGTACAATAGACTTACTGAATACTCTACTCTGTAGGCTTACTGCAGTACTGGAGTAATGTGTGGGGTTAGGTGGGGGTGTGTGTGTCGGAGACCATAATAGTCGGAAGCCAAGATTAGAAAAGGCCTATATAGTATATAACTAGCAAAATTATAATGCTTGCAGGTGCCGCTTTTGCTGCACGAAGGCCCCACTCGTGTATATTACAATAATTATAGTGAATAAGGCCTAATTTAATAACCTACTGTAGGTAATATCTGTTGATTCGAATTATAAATAAATTAATCATCATAGTACACGTTTTCAATTATTTATTACTCTCTTCAGTATCATAAACATATATACCACAGTATGCCTACTTATACTTAAATCATTGTATATTATAAATATCAAAAAACCGCTGTGTGTGCAGTTTTAAAATGAAAAAAAATAAACCGATGCACACTTACCACACTACATTATTAATGAGATACAGCTATACAAATTACATCATATAGATTTTGAGAACATTCAATATATGGACGGTGTTATGCAAAAGGGTGTTAACTGTTAAGCCACAACAGTTCAATTAGAGATTATCGATGTCAAAGTTTTTAACATCCTGTTTGATCGTTGTTGTATTATCCGGATACTGTTGTGTTTTTATAAGAAAACATTTAGGAAAAAAATTAAAGTATTTTTCAATTTTTTGTGCTAAAATATAGCATTTTATCCGAAATAGTGATCAAAATGTGGCTTAACCCATTTGGAAAACTTCATATTTCCTCGTATTATTGGGCAATAGCCAAATATCACCCAATACCGAAAAGTATACATGACCAATATCACCCAATATCTACAGCGTACAATGACCAATATCACCCAATACCGACAGCATACAATGCCCAATATCACCCAATATCTACAGCGTACAATGACCAATATCACCCAATACCGACAACATACAACGCCCAATATCACCCAATACCGAAAATCATACAATCACCAATATCACCCAATATCTACAGCGTACAATGACCAATATCAACCAATACCGACAGCATACAACGCCCCAATAGCACCCAATACCGACAGCATACAAAGCCAAATATCAACCAATACCGAAAAGCATGCAATGACCAATATCACCCAATATCTACAGCATGCAATGACCAATATCACCCAATACCGACAGCATACAACGCCCCAATAGCACCCAATACCGACAGCATACAAAGCCAAATATCAACCAATACCGAAAAGCATGCAATGACCAATATCACCCAATATCTACAGCATGCAATGACCAATATCAACCAATACCGACAGCATACAACGCCCCAATAGCACCCAATACCGACAGCATACAAAGCCAAATATCAACCAATACCGAAAAGCATGCAATGACCAATATCACCCAATATCTACAGCATGCAATGACCAATATCACCCAATACCGACAGCATACAACGCCCAATATCACCCAATACCGACAGCATACAATGCCCAATAGCACCCAATATCTACAGCGTACAATGACCAATATCAACCAATACCGAAAAGCATGCAATGACCAATATCACCCAATATCTACAGCATGCAATGACCAATATCACCCAATACCGGCAGCATACAACGCCCAATATCACCCAATACCGACAGCATACAATGCCCAATAGCACCCAATACCGACAGCATACAATGCCCAATAGCACCCAATACCGAAAAGCATACAATGACCAATATCACCCAATATCTACAGCGTACAATGACCAATAGCACCCAATACCGACAGCATACAACGCCCAATATCACCCAATACCGACAGCATACAACGCCCAATATCACCCAATATCTACAGCGTACAATGACCAATAGCACCCAATACCGACAGCATACAACGCCCAATATCACCCAATACCGACAGCATACAATGCCCAATAGCACCCAATACCGACAGCATACAATGCCCAATAGCACCCAATACCGACAGCATACAACGCCCAATATCACCCAATACCGACAGCATACAATGCCCAATAGCACCCAATACCGACAGCATACAATGCCCAATAGTACCCAATACCGATAACATACAAAGCCCAATAGCACCCAATACCGACAGATACAATGCCCAATAGCACCCAATACCTACAGCGTACAATGACCAATAGCACCCAATACCGACAGCATACAATGCCCAATAGCACCCAATACCGACAGCATAAAATGACCAATATCACCCAATACGGACAGCATACAATGACCAATATCACCCAATACCGACAGCATACAACGCCCAATAGCACCCAATACCGACAGCATACAACGCCCAATATCACCCAATACCGACAGCATACAACGCCCAATATCACCCAATACCGACAGCATACAACGCCCAATAGCACCCAATACCGACAGCATACAATGCCCAATAGCACCCAATACCGACAGCATACAATGCCCAATAGCACCCAATACCGACAGCATACAATGCCCAATAGCACCCAATACCGGCAGCATATAATGCCCAATAGCACCCAATACCGACAGCATACAATGCCCAATAGCACCCAATACCGAAAAGCATACAATGCCCAATAGCACCCAATATCTACAGCATACAACGCCCAACAGCAACCAATACCGACAGTATACAACGCCCAATAGCACCCAATACCGATAGCATACAACGCCCAATAGCACCCAATACCGATAGCATACAACGCCCAATAGCACCCAATACCGAAAAGCATACAATGACCAAAGTCACCCAATACCGACCGCATACAACGCCCAATATCAACCAATACCGAAAAGCATACAATGACCAATATCACCCAATACCGATAGCATATAACGCCCAATAGCACCCAATACCGAAAAGCATACAATGACCAATATCGCCCAATACTGACAGCATACAAAGCCAAATATCAACCAATACCGAAAAGCATACAATGACCAATATCACCCAATACCGATAGCATATAACGCCCAATAGCACCCAATACCGAAAAGCATACAATGACCAATATCGCCCAATACTGACATCATACAAAGCCAAATATCAACCAATACCGAAAAGCATACAATGACCAATATCACCCAATACCGATAGCATATAACGCCCAATAGCACCCAATACCGAAAAGCATACAATGACCAATATCACCCAATACCGATAGCATACAACGCCCAATAGCACCCAATACCGACAGCATACAACGCCCAATAGCACCCAATACCTACAGCGTACAATGACCAATATCACCCAATATATACAGCATACAACGCCCAATATCACCCAATACCGACAGCATACAACGCCCAATATCACCCAATACCGAAAAGCATGCAATGACCAATATCACCCAATAGCGACAGCATACAACGCCCAACAACAACCAATACCGACAGTATACAATGCCCAATAGTACCCAATACCTACAGCGTACAATGACCAATAGCACCCAATACCGACAGCATACAATGCCCAATAGCACCCAATACCGACAGCATACAATGCCCAATAGCACCCAATACCGACAGCATACAACGCCCAATACCGACAGCATACAACGCCCAATACCGACAACATATAACGCCCAAATATCACCCAATACCGACAGCATACAATGCCCAATATCACCCAATAACGACAACAGAATGCAATACAATAACATTTCACCGAGTATCGCCAGACTAGCTCTTCCTTTGGTATTTTAGGCGGGTACCGGTATTTGTCCTGCACTAATTCAGCAAACTGATTAGGAAACCCTAATTTAGACATCGCCTGACAATTTAGAATTAAGGTTTCCTGCCAAATTGAATTAGGGCCGCCATTACTGCGACATTGAAAGTTAATTTTCTGACAATTTTAACCGCTAACAGAATTGGGTAATTTTGGCATTGGGTGGTGTGGGATGGGGGGAACATGTACCGGATACAGTCGAGGTATTACACGACTGCACAACGATTTATACAAATAATTTATCCATTGATTTACTTACTATATACAATTAGGTTAATTAATTTTACCGAACTTTACTTTTGATTTTATTTTACAGGTATAATAATACCCCCCCCTAGCTATAGTGGGATCTATGTAGCACCAAAAGAAACACGCAGAACAGCTTTGGGAAAGTTTGAAAGTTTACTACACCCAGCTCTCATATTAATTTATTTCAAATTACTTTTATACCGTCATTGTGTGAAAAGTGGCACTTTCCAACGTTTATGACCGAAATGTATTTATGTATCGATCGAGCTTAGCGAGGAGGTTCACATATTTCCATAGAATGATTTACGTAATATTGTTTGTTCCCTTATATAAGTTCATTCAGCTTAGAGTAAAATGGATCCAAATCAAATTTTTTGGGATTCGAAATTACCCTGTTAATGACCGAAAAAGTCTGTAAATAATTATTTATTACTTGGGAAAAAGGTATAACTTTTATTTCACTATTCTTGAGGTATTCTATTTTCCGAGCGCTAGCGAGGTCAATAAATGTGCGAGATAATAATGAATAAATATGTTGTCACATGTTGTTTTTCCCACGTAATTTTATTCTTAAATTGGTACTTTCTTTGTTGCTTAATTCTTTTATAAAAAGATAGAACAAAGCATTGTTACAAAAAAATTGAACTGCAGCAGTATTTTACTATATTATTTCCATGTTCTGGAATATTTAGGAGGTAAGTAGTCCCGGTGGTCATGGCAACAAACAATAGGGTTTGCGTCCTAGTTTATTTTATGTTATCCACTATTCCATTTCATGTTTTCGGTATTCCCTTGCAGTATTTGATTTCATAAGTAAACAAGTTCCTTCATTTTACGAGCGAAAAAACAGAATGTTATGAAATACAAATCCTAAAAGCAAGCTGCACAAAGCACATTATAGTATTTAAGCGTATTAATATTAGTTAAGTGGAATTTAGTTAAGTTGCTTACTGGAGTTGCTTTATTACACTTTTGAAAGACAAGCTGCATTAATGATTTTGTGTTATACAATGAAAAAAACAAGCCAGTTTCCATTCGCTAAATTACATTTTGTTCGCTAATTGGAAGGAAACACGAAAGCCTACATAAACAGAATCAGAAATCAGGGACAGTTGCCCCAGTAACTGAGTAACATAATTTGTTCAATCTAGCATTAGAACGCGTTAATGCATTATCTTAAATTGAAGTACTGTACGTATAGCAATACCGAGCATCAATACCATACTTATTGATGTAAGGCCGTGGTAACTCAACCAGACTGCAGTCAATAACTTGTAAGAAATATATGATATCATTAACATTTGCATTAGTTCTTCACACTGTATGCCCATACCGTTCCGTCCCTTGATTACATAATACAATATATCATTTTAATCAGTAGTGGTTGGGGGGGGGGGGGGGGGGGGGGGGAGGGGGGTGTTGTCATTTATGAGTACATTTGCCAACCAGTTGAGCTGGTCGAGCGAAATTAGGCTTGATGGTCTCAAATCAAACTGGTGATCTCATGCCGTCTCAAATCCATATTGGAGAATCAACCGCCGGTGGATCCCGTCTATATTTTTCAAGATTTCAAAGTTTGATTATTTTATTCGTCAGTGTTATTTATGTTACTACGAAACTGCATGAATGACATGTTTGAAGGTTTCTTATTATCTGTTTGTAACAACTATCATCTATGGTGCATCGTCATTTATTTTACCGCCTTTTACAAGGTAACCTTATAATTACTTTATTTTTCGCCTATATGTCTATTTCTATTCGTGCTGTGCACTTTTTACTTCATGATTATATAAATTTAATTTGAATATAGACACAATGAATGAATGAAATGAAATGAATTGAGGCTGTGACTGAATAGCGAATATATTTATGCTGAAGGACATCAATGAACAATTAACATCAATGAAGTTCCATAGGGTGTCCTTCAGAGCTCAGAGGGAGACACATAATCATTTGAAGTTCTATAGGGTGTCGGTCCCTTAGGAGGAGTCTTAGAATCATTTGAAGTTCAATAGGGTGTCGGGAGACTTAAAATCATTTGAAGTTCCGTAGGGTTGTCCTTTAGAGGGAGACTTAGAATCATTTGAAGTTCCATAGGGTGTCCTTCAGAGCTCAGAGGGAGACACATAATCATTTGAAGTTCCATAGGGTTGTCCTTCAGAGCTCAGAGGGAGACACATAATCATTTGAAGTTCCATAGGGTTGTCCTTCAGAGCTCAGAGGGAGACACATAATCAT
The DNA here is from genome assembly GCA_032718475.1 of Nemertoderma westbladi. NCBI lineage: Eukaryota > Metazoa > Xenacoelomorpha > Nemertodermatida > Nemertodermatidae > Nemertoderma > Nemertoderma westbladi. The sequence goes on along the minus strand of JAUCBJ010003413.1, from coordinate 18,246 downwards.
TTGAAGTTCCATAGGGTGTCCTTCAGAGCTCAGAGGGAGACACATAATCATTTGAAGTTCCATAGGGTGTCCTTTAGAGGGAGACTTAGAATCATTTGAAGTTCCATATGGTTGTCCTTCAGAGCTCAGAGGGAGACACATAATCATTTGAAGTTCCATAGGGTGTCCTTCAGAGCTCAGAGGGAGACACATAATCATTTGAAGTTCCATAGGGTTGTCCTTTAGAGGGAGACTTAGAATCATTTGAAGTTCCATAGGGTTGTCCTTCAGAGCTCAGAGGGAGACACATAATCATTTGAAGTTCCATAGGGTGTCCTTCAGAGCTCAGAGGGAGACACATAATCATTTGAAGTTCCATGTGGTGTCCTTCAGAGCTCAGAGGGAGACACATAATCATTTGAAGTTCCATAGGGTGTCCTTCAGAGCTCAGAGGGAGACACATAATCATTTGAAGTTCCATATGGTTGTCCTTCAGAGCTCAGAGGGAGACACATAATCATTTGAAGTTCCATAGGGTGTTCTTATAAAGTTCTCGATGGCAGGTAGTGAATCTTCCCATTTCATCCATTTCTTTAACAATTCTCCCTTAAGCGGATCGTCCCATGAGTGGTTTTCAAGCCACATTTGTTGTACTAAACCAAGCAATATAAAGCAATCAATATAACTGGGCTAATAAATCCCAATGGGTCGAAATAAGTGCTCAGGATACTTAAACAAATCCGTTTGGTCCGAACTGGATTATCTCGCTGTTTTAACTGAAAAAACAGGATGTCTCTTTCAGTGTCCCACTTCAAGCCTAGCGTCTTGGTTTCAGGAAGATCGTCCTTTATTAAGTCTAGGTCTTTCGTTCCTCGGTCTTCTACCGGTATGGCTTCCAGAAACTCACGAGAGTTGCTAGTGAATTTCGTCAGTCGAAATCCACCTCTTTTCAAACACTCTACCGTTCCTTTCGCGACAGCTATGGCTTCTTCTACTGATGGAAGGGACCTTAAATTGTCGTCCATGTATATATTACGTTTTATGTTGTCTATCACTTCTTTTGAGAAGGAGTCTCGGTTGTCATTCGCAGTGGTTCGCACCACGGAGCAGGCGTTGGAAGGGCTTGATATGATTCCAAAAGCCTGGATGGTCATCCAGTACTCTACCGGTTTCTGATTGAGGTCTCCTTCAGGCCACCACAGAAATCTCAGGCTGTCTCTATCTCTATCCAGCGCCTTGACTTGTAAGAACATTCCTTCTATATCGGAGGCGAACGCGATGGAATATTGTCTTAATCTTAAAAGTATTCCCAACAAAGATTGGAGTAAGTTGGGTCCTGGTAACAACTCGGAATTGAGGGATTGGCCCATATATAGGGCGGAGCCATCGAATACGACTCGTACTTCGTGGGGTTTACCGGGTTTGGGAACGTAATGATGTGTTAAGTAATACGTTCTCTCAGTTACTGGTGTTCCTTCCGGTACTCGCTCCGCGTATCCCTTTGTTATAAATTTCTTCAGCTGAGTTTGGTACATTTCTTTAGCTGAAGCATTAGCCGTAAGGCGTCGATGTAATTGAGCGATTCTTTTCTCTGCCAAGGGTCTGTTATTTATAAATCTAGGTTCTCGTTTTCGAAATGGTAGGCCGATTTCATATCTACCTTGGTCCTTTAAAAAACGTGTAGTTGTTTCCTGGATTTGCTTGGCTCTTTCTTCTTCTATCGATAGGGCCTTATCATATGAATTGGGCTCTACCAGTTCTTGAGTAAAGAATCGTACGGCTAGTTCGTCCCGAGTTCTAGCGTTGTAGCGCTCTATCTCATCGTTTAGTTCGTCATTGTAAGCGATGGGTTCCGATGGGCGAATCAGTTGACATAGGTTCACCTGATTTTTCCAAGTTTGGTTTTCTGTAAGTAGGTCGATTGTGTTCTCTTCATCGAAGAGTTGGTAGATGTCGTCATTATCTGAGGAGTATGGTGTTCCCTCAGTTAGTTCGTCCACCTCACTGCTCTCCACTTACCAATCGTTTACTTGGTATATTTGTTCTTGTGGCATTCTCTCTTCGAGGGTCCTGCGGGAAGGGCCAGTAAAGTACCAACCTACTCTAGTTCTTACCGCATAGGTTTGCAGTGGCTGTGGTTGAGCAGGCCGTTTCTCCAATGTCTCGAGCGCCTCATGCGCGTTTTGGCCGATGAGTATTTGCACTCCAGGATAATCTGTCTGGAACCGAGGTATCTTAAGATGTTGGATGCTCTCATCCTCGTCCCAATTATAAAGGTCTGCTTGAGTAGTAGCGAAGTTCTTTATAGCCACCATTTTTACCGACCTTATACCTTGTACTCCTAATTTATCCTGGGGAGTGGACAACACACCTACATAGTAATCTGCCGTTAGGGTAGATTTCCAAACCTGCATAATTCCTGACATATTCAATTTAGTCCGGAATTTGGGTTGTCCCGCAAAGATATCTTCGGCTAATTCTTGATCGATGAATGTTCCTGTGCTGCCGGAGTCAAGGAGTGCGTTCACTATGTAACTGTGGTTAGGACCGTGAACTCTTACCTGCACTACAGGAAATTCTCTGATTCCTACGTTGGAAGTTGGAGCTTTCCAAGATGGTTGTTTGGCAAAAGTAGTTGGGGGAAACTCATTGTTGGTGTCCTTTTCATAAGTAAGTGCTCGATACACTGCGGTATTGATTAGATAACAGGATTCGTTGGCGTCGGAGAATTCGTCAGTATAGAATCCTTCCATCTCAGACTCCTGATCAGTGTCATTTACATCACTGAATTGGACATGTAGTTCGGGCTCACTTACCTGACTCTGTTTGTCTCGTTCGAACTCACTGTGTAACAAGATGTGATGTTTCGCGCCACACTTTGCACACTTTATGTCGGAGTAACAGGTTCGCCGTTGGTGTCCTGATCTGAGGCAATTATAGCATAACCGCTTGTCCCACACGACTGCACGTCTGTCTACCAAGGATTTCTTTAGAAATTCAGCACACGCACTCAAACGGTGGGTCCCGTCGCACAGCGCACAGTTAGGTTTTATGTTACTCATTTTACCTTGGATAACTTGATGCACTCTCGTTTTTTCTTCGGGTTTTCTTCGGTGCATTCTGTTAGGAGACTGAGGAGGGGTCTTGGCAACCTGTTCTCTCCTATCGTTGTTTCGAGCCTTGTATTTACTTACGTCTTTTGAGGTTTTGTCAACATAGTAAGATCGATCGGTGTCTTTCCCGCTGTCCTCTTCTTGAGAAGCTTGGCTTTCGCCGTCGTCAGTGTAACACACCGGTGTTACTCTTCTCCTAGAAGCGGGTTTCTCACTTAACTTATTTTCCGATGTTTTCTCTCTGGACTGCTTGATGAGTTGTAGTTTTACCTCACCATCTAAGAAGGACATGAGATCAGCCATGGTAGGGCTTCGTCGTTGTTGTTCATTCATGTACAACACTTTCTTGTCCCAGCGTGTACATACTCCACCCTTGGGTAAAGTAGAGACTACGGCTCCAATAACCATGGAACTCTGATATTCATGAGACTTACCTAACCAGTCCAATTGTCTACAGATCTCCTGAATCTCATCGGAAAACTCTATAATCCCGCTACTAAGGAAGTTTCGGGGGGCTACTAATTTTGCATACAAATACTTAGCTATGTTATCCTTGTTACCATACCTGATGTTTAATGTATCCCAAACTTGTCTTAATCCTTCTGGATGTCCAATAAACTTTAACGCCATTAACTTGGGAGGTCCTTCCAAGCACTTGATGAGGAACCTAAGTTTCTCTCCGTTAGATAGCACAGAGTTCTGTATGCTGTCTTTGTAATATTCGTTGAAAGGTAACCATTTCATCTCATCTCCATTGAATTTGACGATCTCTCCCACTTTGACCGCTTGGCGGGCTTCTGTTCTAGCCATCTGACGCGTAAAGCTTTCTTGGGCCATCGTGTTATTTAATATCGAATTATCGGTATATAAATTTCTCGGATCATTGTCAGGTCTATAGGGGATATCATTAATAACAGGTCTATAATCACCCTTAATAGGGTTTGCTATAGGAGTTTCTACTTCACTAGCTGTATAGATGCGTGTAGGCTCCACACCTTGCGCATGTAATACTTCAGACCTAACAGGTTGACACAATGTTACAGGGGGTATTGGTATGCCCTTTTGTATATTGACTAATTTGTCGCGTTCCAGTGCGATACTTTGCTGCACTTCTTGCAATTCTGCCCTACCTTCCCTTACTGTTCCCTTAAGCTGGTGGACAGTCTCCTGCATCTGTCCGAGCAGGAGATTCATCCCCCGCCGTCCCTCCTCTACCCACTCGACCGCCGAAGCGGGAGTCGCCAACATTGCAGCGGGCTGACGCGGGACGACGGGAGACAAATCTTTGATTTCTCTCTCAGCTTCCAGGACAGGGATATTCTCATGGACTGTTCTACCGGGTACAGGCAGTGTAGTACTGTGTAAAGGGAATTTAGAGTTAAGCTCTGGAAGTACAGGGGTCTCTAGCACAGAAGTGACTTTGGGAACGACAGGCCTAATTATTTCAGGCTCATCAACTATTGTAGGGAGTCTTTTGACCTGAATAATTTGTTCTGTGGGTTCTGTACTACCTAAGTCTGTGCTAGTTAGTTGTCTTCTAACCGCCGGGGGCAAATCAGGCAATTTGTGACGGTGAGATGTTTTTCTACGCCTGCTTAGACGAGATCTATTTCCTCCGCCTTCAGGATCAGTGGTCTCGCCTTCCTCCGATGATGTGTATCCTTGACGCTTGGGAGTAGATCGACTCCTCATCTGCATTTGACTAGCAGTTAACTGTTTATTTATGCAGTCTTGCGTCTCTTGAAGATTTTCCAACTCCAGTTGTATGGTCTCTTCAGACGCTCTCTGTTCTGCGTCTGCCAATGCCATTGCTGCTGCTGCTTTGGCTGCTTCCACTGTCGCTGCCGCTTTTGCTTCTGCCTCTTCCACTGCCGCTGCTGCCCTTGCCTCTTCCACTGACGCTGCCGCTTTCGCCGCTGCTACTGCCCTTTTGTCCTCTATCCGTTTTTTCTTTACTCGTTCTTCTTGGACTCTAGTGAGGCGGAGTTTTTCATCAAATTCAGCTTGGTTAGCAGCTAACATTTCAGCATCGATTGAGTCTAACACACGCTGGGTTCCTTCACTATTAGGGGAAAGTCCAGATAACCGTCTCCTCAACTCCTCGTCTCCTAGGAATCGCTGATAGTCGGACAGATAAATGTCTATGGCGTCTCTCGTTCGTGGTCTCTCTGCGGTCTCTTCGCCTTCCACTTGAGAAAGGGTGGCATCAGTTGGTTCTTCATAGGTTAGTCTCTCAGACAGCTGGGATTTCCACTGGTCTGTTTCTTGTACTTTGAGACCTACCCGCTGGAACCAAGTTTTGACAGCAACCTGCAGCGACGTGTCCTGTCTTCTTTTGGAAGTTTCCTCAAAGGCTGATAGGATTAGTCTAATGCGTAGAGTTCTTTCGCGTACTTGATATAGCAGCTCTTCCTGCTCTTGAGGTCCTTGGGGTTGTCGAAACAGTTGTTCTTCCAATCGCTCTAAGGAGCCGAAGAATCCCTGCACATATCCTGCTGCCGACCTCTTCCAAACAGCTGGATCCATTGTATCTTTAGTCACTCCCATCCTGTGTATGTCTTCCCAAGTAGCTTCGGACAAATCTAACGGGAGTCCGGGTCCGGGAAAGTTCCATTGTGACTCGACAATCGACATCAATTCTTCCCTGGCGTATCCCGCATAATTATCTTGGGTCGCTCGCTTACTTCTCGCCCAATCGGCTTGATGTTCCTCCACCGCAATCAATATAGTAGTTAGCACTGCGGCAGGAAGGGTGAGAAGGGGGTCCGAGTATGCTGTAGCTGCCATCTGCAATCCGCGTTCGGGGGTCAGCTCGACAGTATCCGAACTACTGGAGCTATCGGATCGCTGGGAACAAGTTTCTTGACTAGGCTGTTGCTGCTGTGGGACAGCTGCAGGTTCCGTTTGACTTGGGCCCGAGTGCCGATGATAGACCTACGGTGTTGGATTAGCTTAGGGTCTGATACTACTACTGGAGGGATGACCTTTCTTTCAGTAGGAGGTGAGCTGAACTCCTTTCTTAATCGCTCCACACTCCTATCTGTGTCACAGATGGTTGTATCGATTAGACTGTCTGACAGGTTTTGCTGAGTGTCAGACATGTTTAGCTATACAGTTGAATGTCTACTGCTATAGTTTCAGTTAAAGCAAGTCTAGTAATTCAGTATGACCGTTGGCCTAGTACCGTTAATTTATTACCGTATATTAGAATACCGGTATACACTTATAGTATATATAAGTATTGTAAACTAGGTTTGTCACAGAGTACCGGTATATAATTTTAGCACAAATATATATAAATATATAATAGGCCTATCGTGAATACCGGTATACAGCTTACACTGATAGTATATATAAGTATAATTATGGACTAGAATTAATTACAGAGTACCGGTATGATTTCAGCTCAAATTTATAGAAATAAATATAATAAGCCTATGGTAAATACTGGTATGTCAATTATTTTAGAATAATTGAATTTCTGAATATTTTAGGGTTACTTAGTTACATTTAACTTACTTTATTACCGTTATTTAAGCAGTAGTCCAACTGATATTGAGACCTAGTTGTTGTATGGCAGGCCTACTATTTATAAATCGTTTGAGTTGATTTATAATAGATATATACCCGTTTAAAGGGGTTTTGTCAATATTTGAAATAAATGTTATTATTTTTGGGGGAGTCACTACACAGAAGCTGTGCGCTCTCAGTGAAGTGCTACCTATGGGACACTAAAACAGATAATTCTAATTTACCTAAGTTACTTAATACTACAAATTACTTACGATACGGGTGAGATTAAATCTCTAATTAAACACAACAAAAATATTACGTACGAAATTTTAGGGTAATTTTACAGGAAGTCTACAAACCAGCCTAACAAAGGGTTAGATTTCTGGTTATTACAACGGACAGGGTACTACGGTATTTGAAAATAATAAGTAGTAGTAAATATATTGCACTGTCCAGATAGGAAAATACCACCGCCTGACGACCTATAGCCGTATCGCTATAGGTACTACGTTATGTATCACGGAGTGTTCCTACCTGGAAGTTAATTACCGCGGACTACCAGATCCAACGTGCCTATTAACCACTTTACAACACAAATATACTGCCTACACACTAATTACTTTCGGAAAGCACTGTACACCAAACCCTAAATTAGGTACAAGTACTGGTACAACAAATAATCAGTAGTTAAATATACTTGAACAGTTAAAAGAACCACGGCATCTGCTGGAGTGACCAGAGCACAAAGTCACCAGTCTTTTCCTACGCCAAGCAGCCCGTGTAGTACCGGGGTTAATTTAACTATAACGGTATATGTAACAAACACAATTACTGTAGGAATAAACTTGGGGACATGAATGTTGCGAATAATCGCATAAACTCTAAATAATAAATATTACGCTACCCGTACAGAATACTCAAACAAAATACAAACCAAACGCTGGCAGACTACCACCAAGCCTAAATAAACTACCGTACGTGCAGATTCCAAAATGGTTAGTTAGTATGCGTTCTAACACGGTAGTACGACTTATTCTTTAAGAGGGGATTGACCTTACAGCTATGGCTGCCCCAACTTACTAACTGGCACTCTATCGGACAAACTCTACACACGCCGTAATCTCTCCAATCTCAACAACAATCTAACAACAGTCCGGCCTACAATTATCTGAACAATCTGACTTACAGCAGACTTACACGTCTTCAGCTCAATATTAACTTACATGTAAATAAAACCGACAGAAATAAGTAAAATCTCAATAAAGAACCAGGGCTGCAGTCCCTGATTAAATACTAAGACCTACCGGTATACAATAATCAAAATCGAATAATACTAATGTACTTATACTGGAAGTACCGGTTAGGACAGTTGGGCCTACGGACCTACAGAAGTACCGGTTCTGGCAGTTGGACCTACGGACCTACGGCAGTACCGGTATCTGGCAGTTGGGCCTACTGACCTACAGAAGTACCGGTTCAGGTTTACCGGTCGACCGGTACTTTCAACTTTATTGCTTACTGCAATAAAGACAATAACTGTTATTGTACGCGCTTTTGAAGACCTTTAGCAGTTTAACCTGCCAAAATTTATATGTCTTTTGGTTTATAAATAGACTTTAGAAGTTGACAAATATTTAATACCAATAAACACAACATTAGCAGAAGCCAGCCTAGTGCGCGTCCATTCACCCGCTGGATATACCCGGGAGACTGGATTCTGAGGGCTTAGATTATTATTGCAGTGTAAGCTTACTGTATTATTCGATTGATCGTTAATAAATAATTTCTGACTAATATTATTCACTTTCGGGAAATATTAACAGTTCCTTTAGGACGTGGCGCTCTATCTAGGTAAACAGAGATATGACTTATACTAATCACAACGGTAAGTCGGTAAGGCTTATGATTCACATATGAGGCGCATTCTTTAGGAAATGCTTAGTTATCAGTCACAATCATGCACACTACCGGTAACACACAATACTGCTCACTAATTTGCCGACTGTCAATGAATTTTATCATATATAAAGAGAACAGCAACGGACTCATGTAGTGCTTATCAAATAGCATTAAATTCACTACAAACACAACAATATAAGTCGCAATCGCTATATATAACCCGTCTCTCTAACCTGTAGTGTATCAAGAAAATTGGGAATTTTGGGTTCTTTATAAATGTTCTCCAAATAATATTCAACCAACTAATACAAAATATGACAACAGTAAAAGCATTAAGACGGTAGGTTAAGATATGATATGAAACAACAGTATGTGCCGATTGAGTCAAGTTGTTATGAGTTGATAACAGTTATACGCTCTATAATTTAAGCCTACTAATGTTTCTTCTAAAGTATGAAAACGAATTGACTCTAGAGCCGGTGTTCCTGGCCTAGATACAAACAACACAACAGTAACAAGAAAAAACAGTAAGACTGAACACTACTAGCACGATCGGCCGAATATCTCCACATCGACAGAAAAAATCGCTCTGATTGGCTTAAGCTAAACAAAGAACCATGTGTCCAATGGCCGTTTCCATGTCAGCAACCAGCTGTTAGATGTCGCAATCTGAATCATCAAGGCTAAGCTGTGTAAGGGTATTTGGTGCATTGCGGGTTTTTTGCCTTACCATGTCCTCCAAAGCACGTATATAGAAGAATGACTTTTATGTCCGTTAAAACACCTATAACGGTACCTTGCGGGCGAGGGGAATATATATATAGTTAGAGAGCCTTTTAGAGTATTCCAGCGCCTGGGGGGAAACTGGATTGCGAAGCAAAAGGGCCAGTTATATCCCACAGAAGCTTTTACAATAGGGTTGTCCTTTAGAGGGAGACACATAATCATTTGAAGTCCCATAGGGTTGTCCTTTAGAGGGAGACACATAATCATTTGAAGTTCCATATGGTTGTCCTTCAGAGCTCAGAGGGAGACACATAATCATTTGAAGTCCCATAGGGTTGTCCTTCAGAGCTCAGAGGGAGACACATAATCATTTGAAGTTCCATAGGGTTGTCCTTCAGAGCTCAGAGGGAGACACATAATCATTTGAAGTCCCATAGGGTTGTCCTTTAGAGGGAGACTTAGAATCATTTGAAGTTCCATAGGGTTGTCCTTCAGAGCTCAGAGAGAGACACATAATCATTTGAAGTCCCATAGGGTTGTCCTTTAGAGGGAGACACATAATCATTTGAAGTCCCATAGGGTTGTCCTTTAGAGGGAGACTTAGAATCATTTGAAGTTCCATAGGGTTGTCCTTCAGAGCTCAGAGGGAGACTTAGAATCATTTGAAGTTCCATAGGGTGTCCTTCAGAGCTCAGAGGGAGTCACATAATCATTTGAAGTTCCATAGGGTTGTCCTTTAGAGGGAGACTTAGAATCATTTGAAGTTCCATATGGTTGTCCTTCAGAGCTCAGAGGGAGACACATAATCATTTGAAGTCCCATAGGGTTGTCCTTTAGAGGGAGACACATAATCATTTGAAGTCCCATAGGGTTGTCCTTTAGAGGGAGACTTAGAATCATTTGAAGTTCCATAGGGTTGTCCTTCAGAGCTCAGAGGGAGACACATAATCATTTGAAGTTCCATATGGTTCTCCTTCAGAGCTCAGAGGGAGACACATAATAATTTGAAGTTCCATAGGGTGTCCTTCAGAGCTCATAGGGAGACACATATTCATTTGAAGTTCCATATGGCTGTCCTTCAGAGCTCAGAGGGAGACACACATAATCATTTGAAGTTCCATATGGTTGTCCTTCAGAGCTCAGAGGGAGACACATAATCATTTGAAGTTCCATATGGTGTCCTTCAGAGCTCAGAGGGAGACACATAATCATTTGAAGTTCCATATGGTTGTCCTTCAGAGTTCAGAGGGAGACACATAATCATTTGAAGTTCCATATGGTTGTCCTTCAGAGCTCAGAGGGAGACACATATTCATTTGAAGTCCCATAGGGTTGTCCTTTAGAGGGAGACTTAGAATCATTTGAAGTTCCATAGGGTTGTCCTTCAGAGCTCAGAGGGAGACACATAATCATTTGAAGTTCCATATGGTTGACCTTCAGAGCTCAGAGGGAGACACATAATCATTTGAAGTTCCATATGGTGTCCTTCAGAGCTCAGAGGGAGACACATATTCATTTGAAGTTCCATATGGTTGTCCTTCAGAGCTCAGAGGGAGACACATAATCATTTGAAGTTCCATAGGGTTGTCCTTCAGAGCTCAGAGGGAGACACATAATCATTTGAAGTTCCATAGGGTTGTCCTTCAGAGCTCAGAGGGAGACACATAATCATTTGAAGTTCCATAGGGTTGTCCTTCAGAACTCAGAGGGAGACACATAATCATTTGAAGTTCCATAGGGTTGTCCTTCAGAGCCCAGAGGGAGACACATATTCATTTGAAGTTCCATAGGGTTGTCCTTTAGAGGGAGACTTAGAATCATTTGAAGTTCCATAGGGTTGTCCTTCAGAGCTCAGAGGGAGACACATAATCATTTGAAGTTCCATAGGGTTGTCCTTCAGAGCTCAGAGGGAGACACATAATCATTTGAAGTTCCATAGGGTTGTCCTTTAGAGGGAGACTTAGAATGACACCCTATGGAACTTCAAAGGATTCTAAGTCTCCCCTGAAGGACACCCTATGGAACTTCAAATGATTCTGTGTCTCCCTCCGAGCTCTGAAGTATACCATATGCAGAAATGGCTGCTGGCTCCATATCTCAGTTATTTCTTCTGTTTCAAAACCAATATAAATTCCCAATTTATCCTCATTAAGTATAGTATTGATTTCCACGTTTCCTCCCACCTGCTGCCACATGTTCCCACCCTGTGGAACCTTTGGCCCTGTGGATCCTTTGACCCAGTTAAACCTTTGACCTTGTGGAACTTTTAACCCTGTGGAACCTTTGGCACTGTGTAACCTTTGTCCCTGTGGAACATTTGACCCTCTGAAACCTTTGACCCTGCCTGTGGAACCTTTGACCCTGTGGAACTTTTGACACTGTGGAACATTTGACCCTGTGGAACTTTTGACCCTGTGGTACATTTCACCCTGTGGAACCTTTGACCTTGTTGAACCTTTGACTATAAGCGTCTCGTCCCGGCTCTAAAGTGTGTCTTGGAAAAATTCCTTAATGTTAAACCATACGGAATTGTGTTCTCTTGGCAGTACTTAGATTTGGAACGGATAGCTGTCACAACTTATTTCCGCTGTTCTGTGGTTGGAAAGAAAGCAGTAATGAAGCATAACCATTAGTCATCGCTCTCTACTGCAATAATATCAGTACATTTAGCCCTTGACTAATCACGATTTAGAATAACTAATGCAATTCCCCTGCTGCCAAAATGGAATATTGGATGTGGTTACCACTGAGAGATTGTTCTATGAATATATAATAATACATTGGTTACTTAGGCTATTTATAGCCATCAACAAAAATACCCTCTGTAGTAGTAGATCTTGTCAATCCTCCGTAGCACCACCTGTGGAGCTATGAGGTGAACGTACTACCTAGCGTTATCTACAGACAACCGCAGGAGGATTGCAGTAGGCTGACTGGTTAGTACTGTTATTTCTACTGTGATTATTGTGAGGTTGCATAAATGAAGGCTCGGTATGTGGGATTGTGGGAGTTCCACCAAGGTAAATTCGCTAACAGGAAGGATGGGGGGGGGGGGGGGGGGAATTGGCAGGATTAACAGCCATGCTCCAAAGAGTGAAGCTCATGAGATTCGTACGTCGCGGGCTGCTTCCTATCCAACATATAAAATCCGATAATTATATCTGGAAATACGAACATGCAATTACTTCCCTGTGGTAAAAATATCAAGAATAGTTCTATCACGGCAGATCCTCTCGGCCGTACATGGGATTGCCCGCAGCTGTATGGTTATTAATGGATTGTTTGCTGAGCCATGTGACATTATTTTTGATTATACATGTTTTTGTCAAAATGTCCAGGAGGGATGAATTCGCAATAAACATGAAGCAAATATCTTAGGGGAGTTTGCAACACTGAAAACAAATGTAATTTGTTGTTCAATTTATCTGTTTTGTTGCCCTTTTATCCTTCATCTATGGAATATTCCTTAGGGGAAAAATAATGTGTTGGCATTTTATTATACGAACGCACAAAAAGTAATACTAATTTTAAAAAATAAAGTAAAACCAAAAATACAGCCGAAATACATAATTCTATCAGAATCGACCAAATTTGCTCAATGAGAAAGCCCATCATGTAAGTAAATAAATTCGGATGTGGTACAGTGGACATTGTTACGTATTCCAGATTGTTGGAGGAAATAATTATTTCATCAATTTATTTGCAGATAATCTCTAGGTCGATAACTTGCTACATGCTTCTTCTATACCAATAATGTAAGAATTATAATCCTTTAAACTAAATTAGAAGAGCATGCGTTATTTAATTATTACACACTGCTCGACTACTGCCATGTTTCAGCACGAAGCAGGACCTTATCGCCCCTGGACCTTTATCGCACCAATAAATTACATTTTTGTTGGGGACTTATCGCCCCCCTGCCCTGTTTTGAGTTTTTAAGAACTTATCGCCCCTGGGTCTTTATAGCCCCCGAGTCTTTATCGCCCCTGGGTCTTTATAGCCCCTGTCATTACTTGCAGGATACATTCCGCCAACTTTCCCATACTTCCTCTAAGTCACATATTTTAGTTAAAAGTTTACTTAATTAGAAATCGTCAATTAAACGTCAATTAGAAATATTCATTTTCAATTCTTAGACGAAGCACAAGCAGCCGCATGATCTAATGGTAACAATGTGGGCTTTCTATTTAGTATACCAACCTCTGATATCTTTGATAACCTTTTTTATAATATTAACTGTAAGTGGGTCATTGAAATCCATCAAGTAGGATTTCGAGTTGTTGAAGAATAATGTGAGAGATACACGTCATGTATTATGATCATGGAGTTCTTAAAATTAACTTCGATATTGACTTGGAATTTACCGAGTATTGCAAAGTTGTAGTAATATAAGTTAATGTAGATGGAGCTCATTCGAACTGCAATGTACAGTAGTCATTGTTTTTGTGCATTGATATACTATATTTGAATGATGAATTATATTTGAATACATTAGCGACAACATTTGGTGTAGTTGTGGTAACATCAATCATCATTCCGTGTGTGTTCGGTGATAACTAAAAAGAACGTATCTGCGTATTCGACTTGATACATTTTTCGAATAGTGTTGCCGCGTTCTGTAGCGTCTGATGTAAGGTAATCGAGGTCGATACACATCATATTTTATCCCAAGGGCAGATGAGAGACATCTAAATTACCTCATTCATGAGTCAATGCTGGCATAATTGCCTTGACTAATATAATAAATAATACAAGGTATATATGATAAGATACCAGATTGCAGAAAGACTGACACACCCACGTATTATACATTGCTAGTGTATAAGACAGTTCGTTCCTGCACAGACACTGCGCAAGTTCCTTGTGGTTTTAAAGACTATATCGCACTGATACAATAATACGTGTGCTACATTATCTAACTATCGAAACATCATTGTTGTTGTAAAGCAATATAGTTAGGAATGTGAAATTAAATAATGTTTGCATAATGGTGCGATGTTTATGAGTACCATCAGTAGCTGCGATCACGGCCCTGCTGGCCACACAAGTACTGGGTGTAATAAAATTCAGAGTTATTTTTGTTATTTTTAGAAAAAATATTGTAATATTCTGGGTAGGGATTTGATAAACTAAATGCTAGCAGATGCAATAACCAATGATTAGGAAATACAACCTACAGCACATACTGGCCGTAATACCGGTATACACATACAGGCTGGGGCAGAGCATGTCGATTTCTATTGATTTATGGATTATGAAACATTGAGTAAACGAGGCAACATTAAAGCGAGTCAGGTTGTACTACGAACCCCAGGCGACACCCCTAAAATTAATAATTTAGACAGCGCCCCGAGGTTTGTGTTTCGGTGTCGACTCATACACGTTAAAAAATTCCGCATGTTGCTAATATTGGCAAATTTCAATTTTTATTTTTGACCAAACAACAAGTTTCGATACCACTAATTTTGTAAATTGTGCCCTGGAAAAAATAACAGAATATAAATAAAATAGGCCCATGTGAAGAATACCAGACTTTATGCCGTTATATTTCACTTTGCAGTTACCCCCATGTGAAGAATACCAGGTTTTCACCAAAAACACAGGTTACAGAAGGGCTGAATTTAACCAAAACAATAAACGAATTAGTATTTGTACATGATATAAGACATAAATAAGCGCTATAAAACACTTAATAAAGATAAATTAAAAAAAAATAAAAAATATTCATATATAAAATTCCAATAAAAAGTCGACCGAAAAGTGAAATCCTGGTATTCTTCACATGGGCGATAAAATATACAACAGTATTTATATAATAACCATTAACTAATTTTCATTGATTCTTTCAAGGAGGCTTGTCTGTGAATGTGACATACAAAGCAAGTCCCCTATACAATGCTATACATAACTGCCATGCCAACATTACAGTATTACTTTAAATGACACCCTAATGTACGGTACATAGAGGACTGAGTATTTGTAGACCGACAATACGGTTGTGTGGAATCAATAAAGTTCAGTCATGTATTACAGAAATGAGAAACTTATGATAAAAGGTTTCTATGAAATGGAAATTGAAATCGAATGACATATCAAAAGGTAATTAAAATGAATTATATATATTTTACAAATATTCATCTCATGGCATGGCACGTCATGTCAATTTCTGTTGATTAAGGCAATGAATTGAAAAATTAATTGACCGCGACATAATAAATACAGACAGTACTAGTACACTTGAATTGGTCATGTTGGCAGTTAATTCATGCAATGCTTAGCAATTGATTGTCCTGACAAAAATGATAAGGAATAACCTCGTATTGTACTACCGATATGGACATGAACCTGTAGCTAAATTAATTAAACCATCTATTATCGGGCTGCATAGGGAGAGGTGTTTGACATTTTTGGATCCAATCTGATAAACTCATCGAGATACGGGCGAAATAAAGTGGGCCCCTGAGGCTGATAAATGTCATAAAATTCTAAAGCATTAATTCAATCTTAGTAATTTGGTTGCAGCTCGATGCCCAAAGTGCTTTTAGAATTTGACATGCCTACATTGGAAAAACTTGTCACGCCACGCCCATGTATCTTAGAATCGATGCTAGTTTGCTAAGCTTACATTGATCGCTCAACATCAGCCGTTGAAAAGGTCAGATTATTTGCAAATTATGCCATCACCTAAACAAGCATGTAGTGGTCGATTTCTTCCATACCATTAGTTATCCCATGCTAATGATAATTGAGTGATGGTTCATGATGATCGGCTTGTTTTCACTGAGATACACCAATGTAGTAGTTCCCAGATCTCACGGTCACCCATTCTTGAACACTTTGTTATTTCATCACATCTCTCCTCTATGTCACGCTATCTCTCTGTTGATCATCAGGTTGAAACCTGTTAATTTAATTGAATTGACAACCGAAACGATGATAATGAATGGCTCGTTAAATTAACCTTATAGGCGCTCGACCCTGGTGTGTTCACCAGTGCAGCAAAACCTGCAATAAAGAAGCACAGAGCAATTTCATTCTGCATATGAAAAGGAATATCATATATATGAATGGGATACTCTTTTAGGGTCGGGAATGCCTGTTCTCCACCATGGGTGTGGGGTGATTTTCCACAGTAAACCATTCCACTAGGATTTTTCAAATGTATGTTGGTTCCCATTTATCGACCACTCAACGATGGTGCCCAACCAGTGCTGGCAAACAGTGCTCCCGAACTGGGACCATCTGATTATAAGACCAGAATGTCACCACTACACAAAGCGGACGATTCATATTATCAGATAGGGGGGGAAACTCATCCCTCTCCAGGGGAAATTCGACGCAAATAACAGCTGATTATTCTCAAAAATCAAACTGTAACCTGTTCTATTGTGCTTAGTTTATTGTTTTGGTTAAAATAACGTGCCACTGTAACCTGCTCCTTTCCCTAAATTGAGAATTTAACATTGAGGCGGGATATTAATTCGCCAAGGCGGGTTTTGCGTCCAGTCCCCCCCCCCCCCCCCCCCCCCCCCTGTCTCCATATTATATATATAAATCAATAAAATGAAGAGTGTATATATGCGATTAGCTGTTTTATATAACTCCTGATCCCGGATAGTTGTCGGATCGCAAACGAGATCAAGGCATTCCATTTGGAAATTTGCAGAGATCGTCAGGGGATAATCCATGGCCATAATGGCCAAAGATGGCAGAATTTATGGCCCAATTTGACAGGTATATGTAGTCAACGAAATACAAAGCCAAGGCTTTGATGAAGAGTCATAATGCCATGTTTCATTGTAGATTTTTTCTCATTCTAATTCTATAAGATACATTGCATTTTTAAATGTATTCTTATTCCCATGCTAGAGCCTTTCAACACCTTTTTTATTTTTGGTTGAACAATCGTGCAGCACTCGAGATAATAATACTAACTTTACAGAAATATCGTCTTTACGGGGAAAGGAAACAGTGGATTCCTTTTGTATATTCTTAGTGCGTAATCTTCTTGTTAATTTATATAAACTAGTACAAAGTTAAAGTACATACAACGCTATAACGAAATGGCCCGTATGAATGAAACAGTTTTAAATTTACGTCCGTCGTAACTCTAAATGGATCGTAAGTTGGACTACGGTGATTGTAGCAATCTTAGCTGATCATCGTATATTAAGAAGTTATGATGCTATTGTCGAGGGCAGGAGGGAGGGGGAACGGGGTGGGGGTGAAAAAATAGCAAATTTTTAGCGGACGTTTAAATAAAGCCCTTTTATAGTACCGATATACACCATGACGACCCGTAATATAGTGTCATTTTCTGATGACACGGACACCCCCCCCCCCACCCCCCCGCCCCAAATTTCTCTACAACTCTTTATCATATTGCTTGAAATTTGAAACACAACTAGTTCAACTCACCGTGGTTGTTACCATGAAGCCTGAATTTTCGAATTCGCCTTTAAATTTTTTTATAAGCGTTTTAAAAAAGTGTCTTTTGCGAAATCGCACCATCCGTATCATTCCCATTCTCCTTCAAATTAGTCGTAAATTTTTCACATTAGAAAGCTTGCGTTGCAAGGATTCCAAATATGTAACAATATCTGAATTTCGTTGAGAAACAGCTGAGATATAGGCATTCAAAGATTGCAAAAATTATCGTTCGCTGCAGGCCATTTATTCTATTTAATAAATACACACTATTCTGGAACAATTTGTTTATGTATGATTAGCTACGCAATATAGATATTGTATCGGCATGCCACTGTTGCCAACCAACTCATATAATAAATAACACGTTCTAGAATTTTGTGTATTTATTAAATAGATTAAATGGCTTGCAGCGAACAATAATTCTTGGAATTCTTCTGATCTTTGTTCTGGCTAAACATAGATACTTCTATATTGAATTATATTATTATTATTAATATTTATTTTATTTTTTACCTTTATATAGCATTCCACGCTTTAACGTTCCCCTCATAATAATTGAAACATTCATAGTTTAATTTAATATAAT
>JAUCBJ010003412.1:37500-54774 GCA_032718475.1 Nemertoderma westbladi | reverse complement strand
TATTATCAGATCCAATCACTCTACAATTATCAGATCCAATCACTTTACAATCACGAGCGCTACCGGTAACGCACAACACTGCTCACTGATATGCCGACAGTTACTGACTTTGATCAGGTATAAAGAGATATGCACTGGACTCAGGTAGTGTCTGTCAAACAACATTAGATTCACTACAAACACAATAATAAAGTCGCAATTGTTGTACATAACCCTTCTCTCTAACCTGTAGTGTATCAAGGATATTGGGAAAATGTGGGTTGATTATTGATATTCTTCAACTAATAACATCCAATTATACTGATACAAAATTACAAACAGTAAACGCAGTATGACGGTAGGTTAAGATACAATTAGATTGCAAGTGTTGAGATACAATAGCGATTGTTAAGCTAATAGCTATGCTTTCTATAATTTAGCCTACTAATGTTCTTACAAAAAGGCAGAAAACATTTCGCTATATCAAAACGGTCTAAAAACACTGATAATAAAGTCTTAAATCATAACAAAATCATAACCAAAAAGTCCCGTGACTTTAGCTCTCTTATTTCCCAAGAATCCCGTTCAACACATGTAATCAGCAGTGAGACAGGATAATTTCAGTTCAGTAGCTCGGGATTGGTCGAAATCAGAACTAACTCAACACAGGGCTATGGGTAACTGGGGCAACCTTCCCAAGCCGGCTGTCCAATCGAACAGCTCAGATCCCTCCTAAAGGATTCCAACGCCTTGGAGGGGGGAACTGGTTAGCAAAGAAAACAAATCAGTCATATCCCAGAAAAACCTTTACAGTAGGTTTCAGAGTATTTTAGCGTATGGGGGAAAAACTGGGTTGCGGGGCGAAGGGCCAGTTACATCCCACAGAAGCTTTTACAAAACTAGACATCTCAAACTTGTATTTTTCGTAAGTGGGTGCAAAATGTGGTGATAGCACCAAATTTTGAAAACCTTAAAATATATCAATTGATTGTGTCACCTTGTTTCTTGCGTTATACGGGTTTGTGAGGGTTCTGAATTCAAGGGAATCAGTAAAAATTTCATAAGCGTTTTCAAACAGGTATTTTTCGCTGGTGGGTGAAAATTGTTGTGCCAGCACCAAATTTTGGAAAATAAGCAAAGTTGATTAGTAGATAGTACCATCTTGTTTCTTGGGTTATACGGGTTTATTAGGGTCCTGAATCCGATGGAATCAATAAAAACAACACTGGACATCGCAAACTTGTACTTTTTGTTGATGGGTACGAAATTTGGTGCTAGTACCAAAATTTGCCAAATTATGCCGAAAAATACAAAGAGCAATGATCTGGCATATTAGAAATGTATTCCATTAGAATCAGCGCCCTAGAAAACCTGAAAATGTGAATTTATAGCATCGTATAAGTGAATTAAAAATTTTGTGTTCTAACTGAAAAGTGCTGGTTACTTGTTTTTTTCATTTTTTTTCCTACGCAGTGAGGACTAAACAGCCATTTATGGTAATCATATCATTTTTAAATATTTTCCAATGTATTTTGCGCCCCAGAAAACCTGCATTGAAAAACAATCAGCCGAAAAATGTAACTTTCAAATTTTGTGAAAATTGTGCACTACTTGTAATTTTGGTGCTGCAATATAATCACCCCAGTACATTTCTTCGAAAATTTTTTTTTTCGGTCGGATTCAGACTAGTGATACCCCTACGTACAAACAAAAAAATCATACGTTTTCGTAAAAATTTGTAGATTTTAGAGGGAGGGGGTCAATATGACCCCACCCCCCCCCCCCCCCCCCCCCCCTCCGGTATTTGTACAACATTTTATAGCCCGGTACTAATATAATAGGGTTAAGTGCTATAAAACACTTAAAAAAAGATAAATTTAAAAAAAATAAACAATTTTCATATATAAAATTCCAATAGAAAATCGACCGAAAAGGGAAATTCTGGTATTCTTCACATGACGGGCGTAATCCTGTGCTTTGGCGACCTCATGGAGTGAATAAGCATGGTGGACAGCCCATGACTTTCTTGAGACGCATCTTAAAGGACACTGGCCTTGAAGATGCGGATGATCTAGCAAATGTCATGGGTGATAGGGAGTTGTGGCTGCACAATTTTGTCGACAAGCCGGCACTGCATTCTTAATATATTATGTAATAAAATGCAGCATGCCGTTCCCGTTAGTAGTACAGTAGTAGCAACACTAATAAATGTTCTTACTTTTAATTTATAGAATTCGACTAATAATACAGGACCATATTTTCATATCACATCTTCCAGGTCTATGTTACTATGTCCTTTTCCACTCCATTCGCAATAACTATCAGGTACTTTCTGTGGATACAGACCCAAGAACGCAGACGGTCAATTAATTGTTTCTCTTTTATGCATTTATCGTGTTAGCATAACGAATATTAATAACGAGGTATTATACAGTATTTAACTATATAATATTTATTTTTATTTAAAATTTTCAAATTTCGTAGGTTTATTTGTTTGCCAATAATTATGGTATAGGAAACAATAATTCCGTAAATAATGTAATTTTTAGTGTTTCGTGGTAGTTGCCGTTTAACTTTTCTTTGACACAATATTTCCTAAATATTCCGCGCAGTACTACTAGAGCATGTACTGCTATAAGGAACACCCCTGTTGCCCTCTTTCTGCATAAGATACCAGTTCTCAAGATACTTCGCAGAGTTGATGGCATAAAATCCAATGTTTACTTAACAAACAAGGCAATGTTGAATCTCGGTAAGGACTGAGAATTACCAAAGCCCAGATCAGCCCTGCAGGCATAAAGATTACGATATGCAGGCTACTGCCATTGTAGAACTTTTCAGCCTGATCTGCGACAGTTGGATGATTAGAGGAAACGTATTACGCAGCCATTGATATTAATTGTGATACATCTGCAGAAAGATCGTCTTGATAATACTGATGAAATAGGAAGTTAGATAGGTGATCGCGAACCCTGAAGGTGTTGCGTTGCTAGGCCAACCGGCAATGTTATGGGATCCAATCCGCAATGGGCGCCCATTACAGAGTGAGACGGGGCGGGGGCCAATTTACCAATATTGGCCAGAGCAAATATCAGGCCACTTAGAATCCTCGCTAATAAAATCTGAGTAAAAATTAAAACGTTTAAACATTATTGGTTCTTTTCATTTAATTTTTAATGTAATTAATAATAGTTAAGCTGGAGTTCCGAATAATAGTTAGGTAGCAGCTAGTAATAGTTAGGCATACTTCTGATAAATTATCTGACGTTCCATAAACATGAAGTTACTACCATACTATGGGAATCTTACACCTGGAGATTGTATTAATATTTTCAATCAAAAGGAAATGCAATGGCTAAATGAACAAAGTTTCATAGTAACAGAGGGCCGTTATATGCATTGGCCATTCGGAAACCACCACCAAGAGACGATGCCATACGGTAAAAAATACAGGCAACAGTTGAAAATTACATCGTATCTTCTAGCTAAATTCACCCCTAAAAGGATTGGTGTCATTATTGACAGAATGGTAAACGAGTGGATAATTTCGAAGCAAAAAATAGGCGTAATATCTACAATAATTCAGGAAGAAGTGAGATATTTGCTTTCTGCAATGATGTTAGATCTAGTCTTTGATCAAGAAGCCTCAGATGATATCGTGCGGATATTTTACACGGCTCAAAAAAACATGAATTCAGTCTTTATTGGGACAGGATTGAGATCAAAGAAAGTCCGTCAAGACATGCACCAGGAATTAAAGAAGTTGGTTTTGAATTCGGTAGAAGATGGACATTTTCGGGAGTTCATGGAAGATAATGGGAACATTGTAATGCTTACTGAGCATATTGGAACGATGATATTCTATACTGCGATTCAACAGATAATGGAAAGCATCGGGCATTGTATGACAAAGATTCTCTTAATCCCTAGAATTTATGATAAGTTGTTGCCGCTTTTGGAGCGCAATGCAGAGGAATTAGACAGTGATGAGATAATTCATGATACATACCTGGATTGGGTAGTCAATGAGTCACTCCGTATGTTTCCTCAATTCCCTAAGACAACAAGAGAAGTTTTTGAAACATTCACTTACAAGGGTCTTACATTCACTAAAGGGGAGACCGTTGGGTTAGATATACGTGGATGCAACAATATGATGTGGGATGATGGCGACAAGTTCATTCCTGAGAGATGGGAAGACTGGGGTCCACAATCAGTGCCGACAAAGGAGACACCTGGTAAAGGTTACTTTGTATCATTTGGTCAGGGATATAAGAGAGGTTGTCCAGCAAAAACCTTTTCCAGACAAGTAACTAAAATTGCAGTGGTCGCTTTTTTGTCTCGGGCAACTTTCTACATACCAAAAAGTTTCATACACTTTCCACGCATGACTAAAGGAACGCCGGTTGTCGTATCGTTTAATCATGATGAGAATCCAGGGCATAAGGAGTTAGTGAATCGACTTCTTGACAAAGCTGAATCCGAACAGGCCACTCATAACTTATTGAATATTCCATTCTGGACTGTCCTCGATTTTTGGAAAATATATGCGAAGGCCAAAGCCTACGCTTTGAACCTGGACCCCGGAATGTTTGCTAACTTGATTACCATCATCGATGTCAGCATTCGTCATCTGTTCAAAATAGTCCTACGACGTTTCGGATTCTATGAAAAGTAATCTAGACTCACCTCTAATAATTTTGGAACATTTTCTAACAATGGTGAAGGTTTATACATGTTAATATATATATACTTGTTGTATCCCTTAGCCATCTAGTAATGTTCTCACATCAGTACATTAATCCATAGAGTTTATACTTGTTTGCCATACTATTATTACTAATACTACAATTATTACTAATATTTCTAATATAATTACAGTAGGCCTACTTTATTTCATGTTTTATTTCACGCTTAAGGGGGGGGGGGGGGTACACCATTTTCGGACAACTCTTCGATTTATAACTCTCAGCGTTTCGAAATCTTTTGTTTTTGGCTATAATTTGGAATATAGGTGCCTAAGATGCTATTCTACATTCTTTTAATAATTTAATTTTTATATTATATACATAACAACTATTTTTAGTAAGCCCGAGCCTCTCGCCTCCCCCTCTAATTTTTTTCAAATTTCAATCATATGCTACGAAATTTAGTATGATGATAGATGTCAACAACTATTCTTACTGCTGGCTATTTTCAATTTCTGAGCTATTACGATACAATAAACCGTTAAAAACGCCTTTTTCGCAATATCAATATTTAGCCACCTCAGTCGGCTTTATTTTTCTTCTTTGGATTGTAATTCTAGATATATCATTAGAACCGCCTTCATCTGCAGATTTCGAATCTGAAAACTGTTTTAAATTTCAACAAAAAATGCCAGAGATATTATCTAAATACTAAGGTGTAATTTTTGAGACGTAAATCGCTAAATTCTAATTTGTCCATCAGTCAGGTCGCTTAACAAGTTAATGTGGACGTTCTGGACAAACTTCCCATAATTGGCACAGGAGTAGATAATTACCATACCTTTAATGTTTTAAGGGGAACCAACTTTGCAATATTATTTATCGATCCCATATTTCCATGACAACAGGAAGTCATTTACAAAATTCCTCTTTCCAATAAACCTACAGTCTTCTAACCTTGACCTACCCCCCACTTTTTAGCATCAGAGATTCCATTGACGTCATTTGTAAAACCCGGTTGCCATGGCAACTGTTTCAAAAACGACTTTCAAACGCCGATTTTCAGTAAATATCCGAAAAATATAAAACCATGGATTAATAATAGTTCCCCATTTCGAAAAATCATCTAACATTATAAATATATTATCCCTGAGACCATCTTGATTTCTAGTAGTGGACCAATTTAAATAGACCCGTGGTAGACCTGTAACCATGGTCACAAGTCACTAAATATATTCTGCCAAATTTAATATAGTTCCGAACTATCTAAAAAAAATTCAATTTTGGATCTTGTCTTAGATGTTACAAAGTCCAGACAATTTACTTTCCGATTTTCCGATTTTGTGAAATATGAACACTGAAGTATATAGAAACATATTATGGACAAAAATTTCAAAATTAATTTATGTTTACTTACTATACTTGCATAGCAACATATGTTTGCCATAGCAACCTTAAACATTTTCATGGTATTCTAAGCAAAAACATTTTTCCTGCATCAGTATAATGCTTTCCGTAGCAACGGCGGGTTTTGCATAGCAACGGTAAGTTATACATAGCAACGACGAATTTACCATAGCAACCTGGAACATATCTTAGAAATAAACAATTCACAGAAATAACAAGTTTTTTTTCTTAGAGTGTTGCATATGGGAGGCAATACATCCTTAGCATCAGCGATTTTTTCATAGCTTCGAGGAATTTTGCATCCCTCGTGAAGGAAGGCAAAGAAATTGTCATCACATCTGGTGAAGCAACTGTTATTCAGGGATCCACCCATTTAATGCCAAGCTGTGACCAGGAGGAAGCTGACACCAGGCTTGTTATCCATTTACAGGATGCTATTACCAATGGTCATACAAACTGTTTGGTGCAAACTGTAGATACTGATGTACTGGTTCTTTTTATCGGGAAGTTTCATCCCCTGGCAGATTTGGATCGAAGATTTGATCTTTGGGTTGCATTTGGCACAGGAAAGAACTTTAATTATTATAACATCAATAGTGCGTTTGAAACCTTAGGTCCATATTAGTCAAGTATTGGAAAGGATCACGGTTGTAATTTAGGATAAGACCAGTGAATTACAACATGTGAACGAATTAAGGAAGGTCCACTTTTCCAAAAGAATAGAACATTAGAGACTATGGCCTGGTTGCACACATTGACTAAGTTAAGTAGAAAACTTAAATTAAGTTTAAGTACGATAAAAATTGGTATTGCATTGCACCACAATTTTCTTAACTTAAGTAGATACTTAAAATTTAGAGATAAGTGTCTATTTTTAAGTCTGACAAAAATGAATCTTAGTGAATGTATTATTAGCTATTATTACAATTATTTAATATTAGCGGAAATTTCATTGTTACCAATATTATGTTTACCAAGCCGTCGCCCTCAGAATAGGAAATCGTACCCAACGCGGCCAAACATTTACGAACTGTATAATGAAACAGAACTTTATGACCGATTCCGGTTCTGCAAGGACAATTTTCGGTATATCTGCAATCTGATTCGTCCTGAACTCGACAGAATCCAAGCTGGAAACAAAGGCCTGACTGTTGAAGTTGAAGCTAGCAGTGACCCTACGATTTTATGCAAGTGTGAGCTTCCTAAATCTAGCCAGCTAGCTGGAGACAGTTTGACAATTCACAAATCATCCACTAGTTCAATCACCCTGACCCGAAAAGTAAACCAGTTTGTAAAATTCCCTTCTACACCCAGCGAAATTCAAAAGTTTAAGCAGAATACTTTGAAATTGCTGGTTCTCCTGGAGTTACTTGGTGAAGTGGATTGGTAGTTTCTTTGAGGTGGTTTTATGTACACTGTGGTATGCCGGTATTTCTGTGGCGTATTGTGACATCAAAGTAATTAAGTTTTTCACCACTGCGGACTGTATTCCATTGTAAACTTTATTGCGTTGGTAGAGTAAAGCTGGTGGCAAGCTGTATTTAGGGCGTTGTGCAAAGATTATACTTCGAGTTGTGAAAGAATTCGGTCGTAGATGGCTGGCTATGCTGTCGTCGACTAAAGTTTTAAATATTCTGTGATTCTGATATTATGGCTCCCTCAGATGTTTTAAACTGTAGGGTTGCACATTGCACCCTAGATTCTCATAGTATTAAGCTAAAAACTTATATTATAATTCTGTAATTGGTGCTATTAATCAAGTTGCTAGTGAATGCATTCCGTTAAAACCTAACGGTAAATACTCTAATGATAATAATATTCCCGGATGGAACGATATCGTACAATGTAAATATAATATTTCTAGATTAAATTTTAAATTATGGCGTGCTAATAAGGGGGCATTTATTAGCACGCCATAATTTAAAATTTAATCTAGAAATATTATATTTACATTGTACGATATCGTTCCATCCGGGAATATTATTATCATGTGAATATATATGCAGTCTAAGTTACAATTCAAACGTGCAATGCGTGAATGTAAGAGGAATGAACAACAGCTGCGTTGTGACAAGCTTGCAAATTCGCCCTACAAAGATAACTGTAATGACTTTTGGAGAAATGTTACTAAACATTGTAACAACTCAGTCCCGCTATCTAATAAAGTTGGTAATGCCACTGGCGAAACGGCAATTTGTAACCATTTTAAAGATAAATTTAGTGCATTATATAACTCTGTGAATAAGGACAATAATAATGTCGAAGGTTTGTTAAGATCAATTGAATACTCGAATGATATGATTGGTACAACGGCTGATGTTTCTGATGCTTTCAGTAAGCTAGTAGCTACAGCAGGTCCGGATGGACTAGTTGCGGAGCACTTTAAGCATGCCCCCCGTACAGTAACTGTGGGGCGAGCCACGAAGTGAGTGAGCCTTAGCGTAGTGGTACCATTAATCAACCTGTCGTTCTGTCGTTCTGTCGTTCTGTCGTGTTCAATTTTAAACGTTAATAACTCGGCCAATCTTTGATGAAATCTATCCAAACTTGGTACACATGTTGTTTGGCAAAAGTTTAGAAATTTTCCAAGTAGAATTTCCGTGTGGCCTTCGAGAAGCTAAGATAATAGCAGTTAATTAGTTAATTAAGTTGATTACGGTGAAAACACCATTTTCAACCTGCCTTTTAAAGGAAATTAATTGTTTTACAGTATAAGATTTAAATAATTATAATTAAAAATTATACAGATGTAATCCACATACGCCATTCTATTATAGTTTTTAATTAGTTCAAGTGATTTGCTTTAATAATTGTATCTTTAATTGATCTAAAGTAATTAAAACGGCATAAAAAATTGATTCTCATTAAATACTGATCATTTATTGGCCAACTTGCAAGTTGGCTGGTACATAGATGGGGGATGTGTGTGTAAGGGAGCCAGTTGCTGGGAATGCCAGTGGAGGGGGGTTGTATGTAACTAGCCACACGGCTGCCAGCTAGACCTAACGAGATTGAAACCTGCATTCCCTACCTCCTATTACACTATAGAGTCTGTGTTCTTTAGTCTCAGGTAATAGACAGATCTCATTTAATGATTGTCAGTCAATAAGATTACCACTGCAGAAGGCTTATATCCAAAATTGTTTATTTCTCAAAATATTATGCTTATTATTTTTTGATGGGATTTCTGTGTATTTTAATTGTCTAAGTTTTCAGAGGCATTAACAGTATATTAAATAAATTATTTGAATATCATTCATTACTGCATCGACTGTATTTAGTACTGCGTAGATTATATTCCTGTAAACCACCTGGCTTCGCATATTGAACGTGCGATTGGAAATAAGTTTGTGCTACCTTTCGTGGGTGGTAGATGTCGCGGTTATGTATTGGTGGATGGGAAGGGTGGGGGGGGGGGGGGGGGGCAGATTAAAAGGGGTGAACACGTACTGTCCCTCTTTTTTTGATTGATTGGCGGTGTGGTTAAATTTCTAAATTTTACTAATTTATAAAGTTAAATACTGATTTTGTGATATTGTCGCTCGATATTAATTTGTATCTCATAACTGGGCCTCGTGCTGCGCGAAGGCCCCACGAACGTGTTCATTACAGTTTTCTTATATATTGGTTCACGGTCCTTGACATAAGTGACCATTATTACCGTAATGTGTGTGTGTGTGTGTGTTAGTGTGTGTGGGTGTGTGTGTGTGTGGGGGGGGGTGTGTGTGTGTGGGTGACTCGTGTAAATAGGGGACACACATCATAAATTTGACCCACATACCGGGGACATACTGCAAAACGGGGACGTCCCCGGTCTGTTTTACAGCTAAAATCGATTCAGCGGGTTTTATTTTATATATTTCCAAATTTTCAGTTGAACAGCTTCATGTCCACAGTTTGTGTTAAACTTGCGGATATTGTTTGTGTTACTTTTGTGTATATTTGTCCCCGTTATAACACTCTGTGGTGGTTGACAAATATGTCCCCGTTTTGTATTTGATTATAAATGAGGGTGACAGAACCAAAAATATTTATACAAACTGAGTACCATATATACACCGCCATATCTTTCTATCATTAAGTAGTTTTTGCAATAGTCTCAGCATTAGACAATGAATTAACAATTAAATTAACAATGAAATCTAATTCTTTTATTCCAACGTTCTTCGAAATTTATTTTTAATTATACTCTGACCAAAAATATTTATGGATACATGAAATACTACTAATGTAATGTACTAAACTTGTTCTTATACTAAACTCAAATTAATATTTGTTAAACCTTCCTATACGGGAAACAAAATTTATGGAATATACTACTACAACTACAATAATACCAGTTAAAATATTGTCCTTAAAATAATATCAGTTATTATTGTTAGTTAAACCTTCCCGACGGGTATCCAAATTTATGGAATATACACAGTACTACTACAATAATGCCAGTTAATATATTTTCATTAAAATAATGTCAGTTATTAATGTAGTTAAAACTTCCTTGACGGGAATCGAGACAATCAATTTCAGTTAAATTTGAGTTTGTTTCGTTGATTATTACGGCAGAAATCTTTTATGTTCCGCCATGATCGGCTTCCTAGCTCAGGATATTTATCTTTCAGTTGTAATATCTCAGCCTTTCCCGGAAGTTTATTTCCGTGGTTGTTAAGGGCATTATTGAAAAGTCATTTCTGGTAACGCACGGAATATGAACGCTCCTTTGTTCGTTTTTGTTCGCTTAAATTGATATTTTTGTATTACCAAGTTGATGAAATTATTCTATATCACTAACTAATTAATTTTTCATTTTTATTTTCAGTCCTAACATTATATTAATGGAAATAATTCAATATTTAGTTTCGGTAACGCACGGATTGAACTTTGACAAAAAAAATAGACCAAAATGGTAATCTCAATATCATTCGAGTTCCCCTACTAAACTGGTTTAAAAATTGTGTACTGGTAGAGCAATAACCCATCTAACTGCTCCATTAATTTTAACGATCAAAGTCAAAGAGAAAGTGGAAAACTTTCAATTTTACTAAATGTGGCTCCCGTAACGCACGGAAAGTAACGCACGGATAATATTTGGAGTTCAAAATTTCTCAATATCAAATGATGGACAGCACTAATTACGTGCCATATGATGGATAAATTAACAAAATTAATGTAGTATAAAATGATATATTTCTTCAGACACCCATTCAACTATTAGAAAGCCATTTAAACGAAACTGCTCCTCAAAATGTACCCTGAATAATTACTACTGTAGTAAAGTTATCACTGATATGGTTAACACTGGGCTTCTACAGTTAGTATATAGGCAAGCCTTTATGGTTTATTAACAATAAACCATAATAATCCTATAGGCTATGGAAGAGCGCTGGACTATACTGTAGCGACAGTCTAAAAGAAAGAAACAAATTAAATACATTCATTAGTCTTAATGATACAGTATAACATTCATAGTATCGAGTGTTTAACAGAGCAAGTTATGTTTGACCTTCATTGATTGAATCAATTATTCTGCAACCAATATATAATTTAATTTTTTAGACATATTTCTATTTTTTTGCCGGACTAACAACATTTTGATATTTGATAGACAGTTTCGTTATTATTAAATAATAATAGGATAGGTTCGTTATTATCAAAAAAATATTACTTTTATTAAATTGTTACCAACTGAAATATAACTAAATAACACGACGTACTTTTTTTAACAAATACTGGATGCAAACATATTAACAAAAAACACTAACTGAAGGCCTATTTTAATCAAAATTAATTAAATTAATTAATTAATTAATTTATTTAAATTAATTAAATAAAATTAATTAAAATCAGAGAAGTTGACGTCAAATTTGTACACACCTCGTTGTGAAGGAGGCGGAGTAGGTAGTAGACCTGAAATTTATTTGTAATTCACAGTATACTCATCCGGAACGGCTGGGTAAGTGAAACCAATTTCCCCATGAAATGTGATATGTTTTCGCAGAAATCGCAAGGTGAAGTCCTGAGAATCTACTTTATCCTCTGCAGATACAATATTGCCAACACAATAGAATTTTCGGCCCTCATCCGTCTGAAATTCGACCAAAGCAAATCTTCCTGGAACAATTTCCTTCAGGAAAGGATATCTCAGAACGTTTGGAATCTCAGGACTCCAAATAACAGTTTCATCAAATTCGACCACAGTTTCATTACATTCATTATCATCAATATAGTTAACATCCACCTCACCATTAACTAAAATCGATTTGATGGCGATCGGTTTCTCATTATTACCACCAACAGCAACAACAGAGTTGTTATAGTGGCTAAACTGATAAAACTTAATCTCACTTGGTGCGAAAACTAGGCTTCGGCTAATGTTTTTGGTTTGTTTTGTATTAAATCTTATCATCTTACAAAAGGCAGATTATCAATAAAGACATATAAATTTCGGCAGGTTAAACTGCTGAAGGTCTATAAAAGCGCGTACAATAATAGCTATCGATCTTATTTGCGGTAAGCAATAAGATTGAAAATACCGGCACTCCAGTAGGTCAGTAGGCCCAACTGTCATAACCGGTACTACTACCGTAGGTCCGTAGGCCCAACTGTCATAACCGGTACTGCTGTGCAAGTACATTAGTATTATTCGATTTTGATTATTGTATACCGGTAGGTCTTGATACTAAATCGGGGACGCC
This sequence comes from Nemertoderma westbladi, assembly GCA_032718475.1. Classification (NCBI taxonomy): domain Eukaryota; kingdom Metazoa; phylum Xenacoelomorpha; order Nemertodermatida; family Nemertodermatidae; genus Nemertoderma; species Nemertoderma westbladi. Next base: position 42,008 of record JAUCBJ010003412.1, on the reverse strand, counting down.
TGGTTTTTATTGGGATTTTACTTAGGTTTATTTCTGTCAGTTTTATTTCCTAGTAAGTTAATATTGAGCTGAAGACGTGTAAGTCTGCTCAGATTGTTCAGATCATTGTAGGCTGGACTGTTGTCTGACTGTTGTTAGGCTTGAAGATTACAGCGTGTGTAGAGAGTCTGATAGGTGCCAGTTAGTAAGTTGGGGCAACTCGTAAGTTGTAAGGTCAACCCCCATAAAGAATAAGCCGCGCTACCTTATTAGCACGCATACTCACTAACAAGTTTCGGAATCTGCATATACTGTGGTTATTTAGGCTTGATAGTAGTCCGTCAGCGTTTATACTGTACTGTCTGTATAGTCCGTTCAGATACCGTAATAGTATTATTTAGATATTTTGTAGGCTGGATTGTTGCCTAGCTGTTGTTGGGTCTGAAGAGATTGCCGCGTGTGTAGAGAGTCTGATAGGTGCCAGTTAGTAAGTTGGGGCAACTCGTAAGTTGTAAGGTCAACCCCCATAAAGAATAAGCCGCGCTACCTTATTAGCACGCATACTCACTAACAAGTTTCGGAATCTGCACATCCTGTGGTTTATTTAGGCTTAATGGTAGTTTGTCAGCATCCGGTTTGTATTTTATTTGAGTATTCTGTACGGGTAGCGTAATATTTATTATTCAGAGTTTATGCGATTACTCGCAACATTCATGTCCCCAAGTTTATTCCTACAGTAATTGTGTTTGTTATACATACCGTTATAGTTAAATTAACCCCAGTACTACACGGGCTGCTTGGCGTAGGTAAAGACTGGTGACTCAGTGCCCCGGTCACTCCAGCAGATGCTGTGGTTCTTTTAACTGTTCAAGTATATTTAACTACTGGTTATCTGTTTTTACAAGTACCTGTACCTAATTTATTTTCTTTCTGTCCCTGCCACGGTGTGGCCCTGCTACCAGCTAACTGTGGACTAGCAGTCCCCTGTATGGCCGCGTGTGGTGGTGACTGTCCGCACGACCTGCTCTCGTCCAGGGAGTTCGATATTCTTGCTCCTATCGGGGTATATTGTCGATATTGTGATGGGGGAATGTCACCCTGTCCCCCCCCCAGCCGGTATGTTTGGTACTGGGGTTGATGTTAATACATTGGGGCCCATACGTCTATCTCCAATAACTCCCCCCTCCCCTGGATATATGTTATGTCCCTGTGTATTATAGTCATGCTGCTGTACCGATATAGGCCTACCTACCTCTCGCCTACCTACCGGTATGTACTCCGCGACTTCCGGGTTTAATCCCGTCGTTCGCGCTACCCTATCGCCTACTCTATCTCTCCCAGCATGGCCTATAATAGTATGTGCAGTAAGGCCTACAGTATGTCCTGCAGTCTGCATGTGCCCTTCCGAACCGAAGTTTATTCTTCGCGAATCTCGAATCTCCCCGCGACTACCGTACTCTCGATCGGCAGCTATATCACGTCGGGAAGTTTCCCTTCGATCCCCTATCCTGCTCTCGTCTTCGTATTGGTACCTCCTGTACCCCTCTCTTGGTGTGCGGTGCGTTTCTCCGGGGCGACGGCAATCTCCCGAAGTTCGACCCCACTGGCTCCCTGACTCCATTTCTACTGTCGACGGTCCGTTATCCGTCCTCGCACTGCTATCGTTCGTGGCGACACTTCTTCTACTATCTTCTCTTCTTCTCTTTTCTGTGTAGTATTCCGGCTCGTGAGATCTCTCGTCGACCTCCCGGTTAAACTCCACTGTTCTTCTTCTCTCTTCTGGTCGGGCTCGACGCTTCGCCTGCCCTCTCGCGACGTCAACCTGCCTCTCTCTGCTCGATCGCACGCCGCTGGGGGTACTCGCAATCCCCCTATTACTCTCCGTCGCCGGGTGTTGCGGTTTACCTGATTCGGCCCGCGCATTATCCGCCGACGGCTGTGGGACACTCTCTGCCCCCCCTCTCTCTCTACTAACTTCTCGCGGTGAGGTGTCCGTAGCCCCCCCCCCACCCGCCACTTCTAACTTCACTACTTCTCACTACACCTCTATACCCGTCTTGTGGGGCATTCTCTGCCCCCCCTCTCTCGCCACTAATCTTATGTGGTGGGGCGCCCGTAGCCCCCCCCCACCCGTCACATCTAACTTCAATATCTCTTACTTCGACTCTACACCCCTCTCTAGTCGACGCACTGTCTCCACTACGGCTGGGTCTATTCACCCCCGCCTCTCTCTCTACTACTGCGTGGCCCACCAGGCCCACTTCGGGTTGGCTCAACCCCGCTACCCCCTGCCTACCAACTACGTGGCCTACCAGGCCGCCGTCGGGTTGGCTCAACCCTGCCACCTCCTGCCTACTAACTACGTGGCCTACCAGGCCACCGTCTGCCGGGTTATGTACGTCCGACACGCTCATATTAATAGCACCATTCCCAATATTATTTGTTAAATCAATTAAATTATTAGAATTTGAAACGAGATTTGAATTATTTAAATTAGAATTATTACTACCAGGTAAAATATTATTTGCTGCAATAAAGGGATTAGGGTTATCTACTACGGTACTATTAATATTAACATTTCCTAACGTACTACTACTACCCCCCTCGCCCGTACGGCTACACCAGTTCTGGTTCTCTCGCTCGGTGCTTGTAAGTGGGGGCTCCCTCTCTGATATTTCCAACCGCGCCAGTTCTAGTCGGCGCTGCTCTAGTTTGGCTTGATATTGCGCAAGCCTCCCTAGCCGGGCACGCAAATCATCCCGCTCACGCTTACCCTCTATCTTTCTCTTTCGCATATTCTGCTCGCCCGACTCAACTCTCGCAATTATCTCAAGCCACGTCGCCGGCTCGTCCCCTACTCTCATCTTCCGCTCTACACACTCCTCGACTCTCTTACACTCCTCGACTCTCTTTCTATACTCTCTTAACTCCAACTCTCTTAACACCTTTAAGACGGCGGTTTTATCCCTCAGTTGCCGCTCTAAGCTTTTCTGCTTTGCCGCCGCCCTTTCTAAATCATACGCCAGATTTATCTCCCGCACCCTTCTTTCTTTTGCGGAGGATGTAGCAGACTTATCGGTTGCGACGGACTCCCACCCCCCCCTCTGTCCTACTAACTCTCCCCCGCCTCCCGGAACTTCCTCCGACCGACGAGACCGAATCCTCGGAGTTAACCTCGGATTCGCCCTCCTGCGGTCTCTTCCAACCCACTAATTTTACTCCCCGGGCATCGACTAAGTATGGCCCTATGTACACTACACTAGGCTGCATACCCCTACATTCCCATAGTTCAACCAGTTCGTTGACAACTCCTCTCGCCCTCAACTCTGCTAGTTCTCTCTGTCCAGAACACACTAGGTGATCAAAGTATCTGTTCGACTCACCTAGTCGCTTTCTCAGTCTCACCTCGTCTATCTTCGCCCCCTCCTTGGCCTCCTTTAGTAGTTCCCGGGTCGCGTTGTAGGCCCGTCGAAGTCGATCAGAAACCCCGACGTCCTCGTCGCCGACCTCTCCTCTGTCTCTCCGGGTCCGACGTCGTACCGACGGCCCCACCGTTGCCGTTCCGGTGGACCGTCCGTCGTCCTCGGCCTGTGGCTGACCGGTGACATCGGTATGTCGACCCTCGCTCCGCGTCGACTCGTCTTTTCGTTCTCCTCCTCTACTCGACTCGCTCTCTCCTGGTAGACGACCCCCCACATCTTGGTTCGCCAGGTTGCTCGTTATCGACGTGGCGTCAACCGGCGTCGACGTGGTCGGCGTAGCATCGACTGGCGTCGTGGGTTCGTATCGTCTCGCCGTGGCCTCGCGGATCGTTAGATCGTCGTCCGGGGTCCGCGGCGGTGTCGTTCCTATCTCTCGACTCATCTCCGTCTTTGGTCTGTGTTACAGTTCGGCAGGCCTAGAGTTAGGACTGTGACGGGATCCGAGAGGATCCCGGTTTATCCGGTATTGGTTAAGTACGCGTCCCCGCCGTGTGGATGAAAAGAGTTGTTGTTCTGACGTTGTTGTTAAGGATATAAATTGAGATAACGATGGAATTGTCGCCGATTGAATTGAACCATTTTCCCTACAGTACTGCCAGTAGGCTTACTGGTACAATATAATGATTCTGACTAGGAACCAAAAAGTAATTTTCAAAAAAATAAAATTTAACATAAAATATAAATGCATAATTGTCGGATGGTCAGTTAGACAATTTGCTTATGTACTAAATAAGGAATCAGGGATGATTATCACTGATCATTGTTAAATTATGACGTATATTAATGTTATATTAATGTTAATAATGTATACTAAAGACGGCGTCAAGACGCCGTTAAGCAAGTCGCAAGTCATCAATCAAATGTAAATTCCATCAACAAGCTGTCATTGGTGTTATTTTACCATTGCGCCTATGGCGTTTTTTCGTTTATCTCTATTTTTCGAGCCCAGAGGCTATGGACGGCGTAGCCGATCATGCCAGGGACCTTAGAATCGCGGTATCTAGCTGCTGTGAAAATTTCATCAAAATCGTCTCGTTATCAAAATCA
>JAUCBJ010003412.1:0-35000 GCA_032718475.1 Nemertoderma westbladi | reverse complement strand
AACGCCACCATAAATATAAGATAACGTATTTATAACATAATTTATTTCAATTTTACATTTATTTATTGTAAAAGCTTTTGAGGACAAAATAAGTCATTTTGCGCAATGCGCTAAATACTCTAAAAGGGCGTGGAGTTGTGCGTGCAGCTGCTTGTCTGTCGGGGGCCCCGAGTTGGAGTGGCGGGGTCTACGAGCTGTTCCTTTGTGTGAGGAATCGGCCTTTGTTGACATAGAAATTGTCTCCCTTTCTCTGTTAACAGCGGCCTACGAGAGATGACGCAATGCGGCAGTTTTCCGAGAATTCATACTTCATTCAGAATTCATTCGGACATTCTGACTTTCTGACTTTGCCCTAACATCAGAGGCTTAGAGTCATAAGAACGCAAATCTATTAACATATTGCACGACCGATCATATTTCACGTCCCAAAGGAACTGTTAATATTTCCCCGAAAGTAAATACAGTATAGTTGTCGGAGATTATATAGTAGTGATCAATCGAATAATACAAAGTAGCTTACTGCAATATACTGCTCTAGAACTGAATCCAGTCTCCCACACCCGTGGGTCATACGCCGCGCTAGGCTGGCTTCAGCTGATGTCAATTAGTACGGGCAAAAAAAAGTCGATTCAGGAGACACTTAAATTGTATTGGTTAAACTATTAAAGGTCTAAAAGCGCGAACATTGATACAGCAACTAATATAATTTGTGCAGTTTCTATCACTTATAATGTATATGTACAATCTTTTCGTAATAAAACTTTTTTGGAATAAAACTACATACATACTTGTTGCAAATTTCTTTACAGTATTCTGATCCTCGTGGCTTTATGTTCACTAACTCACTTAACCCGATATTCATACATAGATAGATAGATAGTTAGATAGTGAATACTTTTACAATAAGAAGACCTAACGGTCTTCTAATAGCTTGTAATACTTGGCACCGGCATTAATTAAAGAACATCGACAAGCTAAAATCTCCACTCCGAGGTTCCCATTTCCGACATCAGGTTTTAATGTTTCTCAACTACTTAGTACAATAGGTCCACTACTATAGCCGAATCGTTTCATTTTCTTTAAATTCCTATTAAATTTTCGAAATTACAAATGAATATCCAGCTCTTCGAACCTGTAAATAATATCAATTTCCTTTCGCAATTCACTTCCATGATTGGCATTAGATTGGGAACATGACATTTATTCACAATGACATTGTTATTTGTTATGTATCACTCATTATATTAAACGCGTTACAGTGAATTCCATGCTGTTTATTTGCTGATATGATAATGTACAGTAGACGTAGGCCTACTATATATGTACTAATATATAATATGCGTATGGCAAGTATTATTTGATTTTTTTGCCAGTTTTTATTTCAATTTCTTAGAGAAAGATCTTTAGACCATATGCCATGTTCTCATTTAAACTTTATATATTGAATAGCGTTATGCTTAAAATATCATTTTCGGCACAAAAATTGCTTTATACAACTTTTGAAGTGTATTACCATCCTCTCTAGAAACAATGACTACAGTACTACAAACCATCGCATACCACATGTCAACCATTTGAACAGCCATCACACTCTCTAGGGCAATTCATCTAGGGCACGTCAAGTACAATGCACACATCTCCAACCAGACACTATATAACATTGGAGGTGTCTCATAGGTTCCCCCAAGCTTGACACTAGGACAAAGCCGCATCCGCTTTGCAGGACACTGCTTTCGCCGTGAGGACCAGCCAGTGCATAATCTTGTGCTTTGGCAGCCTCATCGAGTGAATAAGAATGGTGGACTGTACAGCCCATGACTTTCTTGAGATGCATCTTAAAGGGCACAGGCCTTGAAGATGAGGATGATCTAATATGGCGGCGCAATTTTGTCGAAAAGCCTGTACAGCATTCTTAAAATGCAGCTGCAATGCAGCATGCCGATCCTAGTAGTAGTAGGGCAATTGAAGCATATCCAGATAAAAAAAACCGCCCAAAGTCACACAAATGGCCATATACAGTATGTAACTTTTAACAACTTTTACAATTTGAATGGTATTGAGCTCTTGCTGAAATGAGATCTTCACTATTATTTGATTGGACGTTGAAATCATTTAAGGAATGGAAAGAGGGGCCGAACTAGTGTGTAAGGATTTTATACTCAGTTGGCAGTACAAAATCATCCAAACGGTATAAGGAATGGAGAAAGTGCAGGTGAAATTATATCTAGGAAGTACCAGTGTAGCAGAAAATTTCAAACCCACTAAAAATTTACCCCCCGGTTAAAATTCCCTAGTGTATTTTTTCCCCCCGACCCCCGGATACAATTAACGAGGGTATTTTAACCGGGTGTGAAACTACTCTGGGTGATTTTTTATGAAATTTAACCCCCCTCATTGTCTTCTTACCCCCATGTAGGGATCGGCCGAATTATTCGGTTCTGGCCGAATTTTAAAATTTCAGTTGACGAATATTCGGACTAATTGCAAATTACTACGGTACAAGCAACATCAGAACATTGCTGTAGGAAATTAAATATAATCTGATAATGAATCTGATCTGACTGTGGTTTACCTTATTTTTTATGTAACATATGACTAGGCCTACTGTTAGGCGAAGTACAGAACTGACACACGCCCACACGCCCACACGCCGACATACTTTCTGGAATGACATTCTTAGCACTCAATCTAATCGGGACAAAATTGCAATTATAGGCTAACCATAAATATGGTATATTAATTCTCTGTGGTCAGGTCCAAACATAACCAACAGGCAACAGCATAATATACAGGTATATAATAAACAATAATATATATAATATAAAATATTACAATTTCCTGAATTGCGGTAATTCATAATTTTATATGCCTATGCGGTAACCGATTGCCAAACAAATATTACTGGTTATTAAAATTTAGAATTATGAATCCACAGTTGTTTGTTTCATTCGCCGTTGTTATGGCAATAGCTCTGTATGCTGATGCTCGCAGTAAGTCGGCCCCAATTCTTTTGAAAATGAAGCGCCATGATGACAACCAGTTAACTCGTCCAGTAACGCAACCTGTACCAGTCCCAGAGACCTACTCTCACCCACCCCCGCACCCAGAGACCTTCTCTCACCCACCCCCAGTCCCAGAGACCTACTCTCACCCACCCCGGCATCCAGAGACCTTCTCTCACCCACCCCCAGTCCCAGAGACCTACTCTCACCCACCCCGGCACGCAGAGACCTTCTCTCACCCACCCCCAGTCCCAGAAACCTACTCTCACCCACCCCGGCACCCAGAGACCTTCTCTCACCCACCCCCAGTCCCAGAGACCTACTCTCACCCACCCCGGCATCCAGAGACCTTCTCTCACCCACTCCCAGTCCCAGAGACTTACTCTCACCCACCCCGGCACCCAGAGACCTTCTCTCACCCACCCCCAGTCCCAGAGACCTACTCTCACCCACCCCGGCACCCAGAGACCTTCTCTCACCCACCCCCAGTCCCAGAGACTTACTCTCACCCACCCCGGCACCCAGAGACCTTCTCTCACCCACCCCCAGTCCCAGAGACCTACTCTCACCCACCCCGGCATCCAGAGACCTTCTCTCACCCACTCCCAGTCCCAGAGACCTACTCTCACCCACCCCGGCACCCAGAGACCTTCTCTCACCCACTCCCAGTCCCAGAGACCTTCTCTCACCCACTCCCAGTCCCAGAGACCTTCTCTCACCCACTCCCAGTCCCAGAGACCTTCTCTCACCCACCCCGGCACGCAGAGACCTTCTCTCACCCACCCCCAGTCCCAGAGACCTACTCTCACCCACCCCGGCACCCAGAGACCTTCTCTCACCCACCCCCAGTCCCAGAGACTTACTCTCACCCACCCCGGCACCCAGAGACCTTCTCTCACCCACCCCCAGTCCCAGAGACCTACTCTCACCCACCCCGGCATCCAGAGACCTTCTCTCACCCACTCCCAGTCCCAGAGACCTACTCTCACCCACCCCGGCACCCAGAGACCTTCTCTCACCCACTCCCAGTCCCAGAGACCTTCTCTCACCCACCCCCAGTCCCAGAGACCTACTCTCACCCACCCCGGCACCCAGAGACCTTATCTCACCCACCTCCAGTCCCAGAGACCTACTCTCACCCAGAAACTCCCGTCCCATATACTCGGCATTATATAGCACGAGATCATGAAGATAATAATAATGTTCATCCGTTCCCAGAGACAAAACCTGTTCCAAAACCAGAGACCTATACTGTCCCACTCCCAGAAACAAAACCTGTACCAAAACCAGAGACCTATACTGTCCCACTCCCAGAAACAAAACCTGTTCCAAAACCAGAGACCTATACTGTCCCACTCCCAGAAACAAAACCTGTACCAAAACCAGAGACCTATACTGTCCCACTATATACTCGGCCTCATATAGCACGTGATCATGAAGATAATGTTCATCCACAAACGATCCCTGCCATTCTGCTGAAAAGATTTCCTGTCAAACTGAGAATTCGATCACGAGTGATCCATAATAATTGACCGAAGAGGAACAGAGATTCTACGAAGAAGGACATTATTAAAAAATATATATGATAGAACACTAGGCCTGCTGTATATTAATGTGGTAATGGTTTGAGAGATGTGTGGGGAAGTAATGTTATTATGACGTTTGTTACTGTCTCATTTTATTAGCCAAAGTTAAACGTTAATAAAAAGGTTGTTGAAAGAAGCATATTTACCATTCTATTTGTTAGATTATTTGATTTGAATATTACGATACAATATTGAAACAAATAAATAATGATTTATAATAATAATAATAATATTGGTTATTTATATAGCGCTTTTCTACGCTCAGCATACTCAAAGCGCTTTTATTATCATTACCCCCATCAAAGCTAGGTTCCCATTATACCGCTGGGTTGGCGTAGGTACAGTACTTATGTCTAAAGTGCCTTTACTAAGGACACAACAGTGCGAAATATCTACAGCCTTTAGTCGGATTCGAACCTAGGCTACCAACACTATTTTGCAAGCAGTTCAGGCGCATTATCCACTCCGACACTGCGACACTTAAATAGTATAATTATGAACATTATTACTTGTGAAATGTGCTGTGGTACACAATAGATGTTACAGAAAGAAGTCTTAAAAAAACAATACCATGAAGGGTGAACCAGATTAATGTATTGTTTCCGCTTGGGGATTTCCTTTAGTAATATTATACTTACCATTCACATTCGTGCGGCGGGGGGGGGGGGGGGGGGGGGGGGGGGTGAATTTCGACGCAATCAAAATGAATCCCTCTCCATGGAAAATATACAAAAATACGAGCTGATTACTCTCAAAAATATAACTGTAACCTGTTATATTGACTTTCTTTTATTGTTTACATTCATTTCAACCTTCTCATACAGTAGAGGAAAGTACATACCTAGTATTGATCCCCATTACCTTTTACCAAAGTTATAAGCGGCATATACAATATACATTAATTAAACCCATTGAAAACTTTTACTATAATGGAACTATGAAACTAAACAAATATCAATCTTACCAGCATTTTCAGCATTTAATTTAATTTTTGAATATACATTTATTTACTAACTTCCTCACGAGCACATACAGTATAAGTGCTGTAGAAGATGATAAAGTACGGCATTCCAGCTTCCCATCAGCAGTAATATCATATCTATGGTATGACCGCCTCCCTGCCACACGTGACACCATTTCTTGAAACCGGAGGCAGGGACGCGGTCATACTCATAGATATGATATTACTGCTGATTGGAAGCTGGAATGGGGTACTTTATCATCTTCTACAACGAAGAAAGTAAAGGCAATTCAACGCAAGGTTGCTGTTGTCCCTTGTGTTGCTGTTCCTACTGATCAGACATATGAGGATGACAATATCTGCTACAAGTGTTAAAAACTTTGGGCCAGTGATACAAAAAAATCAGAAGATTTGGGTAGTGTGCGATGTGTGCGATAAATATTGGTCATGCACCACCAGCTGCCTGCCTGTTAATTTCGATTACGATGCAGAATTTGTCTGCGATCACTGTTCATAAAGGAATTGCATGATCTACAATACTGCTATACTCAATAATTGATCTAGTATCTTTTCTACCATAATAACTATATTAATTATCACTGACTTGCCTCATCATAATGAACATACTGTATTAATGTTCCATTCCCTGCTGCCCTTGGCCGGGATTGGGGAATTATATAGATGAATTTCAAACAGCTTAATTCTTTCTATTATGATATAATAATTAATAGTATCAGAAGGTATATAACTCATTGGGTATTGAAATTAGTCAATAATATGTTAAAATTATTTACCTTTGTTTTTTACACATAAAATATCTGACAAGTGGGTGGTGAAAAATACAGCCTTTATTGTGTCTAAAACATTTAAATACTTAATGTGTGCTGGTTATGAGAGCAACCTCGTAAACAGACCTTGGTTCTAAAGTATTTAATCTGACGATTAATTTTGAAAATTGAACTTTTCAATTGAATAATATATTCTGAAGAAGGCATGGGTGGGATCCGAAACTTGTCATGCATGTTTCCCTTATCCATGTTACTACTCATGATTCATTTCACGCATCCATCTTTTATCAGACGCTTGCAGTGATGATGCGAAGTATGGCAATTTTGGAAAGATTCAATTTTCCAGATGATGGTATGGAAGTCTGACTTGCTGGTGGTACATGAAAATTGTACCACAGAACCCCCCTTTGGTATATCTAACAATTTACTAAATCTTTTGGGCTACCCACTAATCAGACCACTCTAACTCAAGCCTAAAAAAGACAAAATTTGTCGAAAAGTCCAATCTTTGGCCACATAGAACAGTTGGTCTGACAAGTGGGTGGAATTTATTCATGGTTTTAATGTGTATGAGACCTATTTATGTGTACAATAAATATAAAATGACACTCCACCCACTAGTCAGAAAGATTTTCTGTAGGTTTCATTGGGGATATGTTCGCAAATTTTGAACTGCAATATCTCGAAAACCAATACACCATCGTCAGAAATATTTCATCAGGTGTCATTTTATACCATTTCCGACCATATATCCAAAAATAAACGAAATCGATGACCCCTTGCGATGCCACCAATTTGTCGAATTTGGATGGAATTACCCCATAGGATATTTTCGTACTGTTGAACTTTCTGCCTTTACAGGTGTCAGGTTTGTGCCTGTTCGTTCAGTTGAATATCTACTGAATAGAATACTGATCTATCTGTTATCCGGGATCCCGTCTGCTTGGCCAGTCGTGGATACTACTGACAGACTGAGTTGGAGCTATGACAGCCGGACAGCCAGGCTGCAAACCTCCACTGAACCGCGCACAACCGTATTGAAAAGTTTTATTTTCCTGCGCCGAACGCAGCGCCGGGTGCCAAAAATCCTGCGCCGGCTCTGAGCAAAACCACGCCGGGTGCAAAAAATCCTGCGCCAGCTTTGAGCAAAACCACACCGGGTGCAGAAAATCCTGCACCGGCTCTGTGCAAGCCCACGCCCAAAAATCCTGCGCTGGCTGCGTGCAATGCAAAATGCTGCGCCAGGTGAAAATTCTTCCGCCGGCTCTTCAAAGCTGCACCGGGCTGACTGGTATAAAACATAAAAATCTCCCTGTTACATTAGGGTTGGGACAAAGTGTACATTTTCCTAAATACAAGTATTTGCAGGGGTATATCTTAGCCAAAATTAAGTGTAGATTTCAAATTTGGGGGACTTTTGATGTGACCGCAATTTCAATTTCAATTCAATTCAGTTTATTTTCCAATAATATTTCCAATAATATCAATACATACATATACAATGGGAATACTTAAATTGTTACAAATTGATAATTTTATTAATTTAGACGGATGGAGACAGCGTGTAGCACGGTGGTGCTAGTAATCGCTGCCACCTTTAGGTATGGTGGTATGGCAATACAATAAGAGATAATTAGAGATAATTAAAGAGGTAATTACCAAACTCACAAGCTGTGAATTAATTTGTTATTAATTATAATATTAATGTTCACAATTCTATGTTGATTCTAAAAAACTAAAAACTGAGTTCGTAGGACCACCACAACCGAAGTTATGCACAGCTAAATTACAATAATATTTTTTTCTAAAATGTTGGAGCACTGGCGGGCACTAAATTTTAGATCCCTGGTCGGGAAAGGGTTAAATTACACGTATTGATCGGCAAGACAACGAGTTCTAAGAGTAAAGCAGGGCAATATTAAGAAAAAAGTGTATATAATATATTAGCGACCAATGATATAACTATGAAACCTTAAATATTAAGATATTTATAATGTTAAATATAAATACAGTAAAAGAAGTCGTGGAAGTCCTCTATACTGACGCGGCTTACTTAGAGGTGGAATGTTTTGATTGGTGGAATATCTGATGTAATTTAGATTAATTTGGCTATTTGGAACCTAATGAGATACTATGATTTTAAATTTAATTTAATTTAAAGAGTGTTTAATTTAACTAACTATGCCGCTAAAATGTAAATAAATTTAAAAAAATTAAAGAAAATTCTGCAGATTTTAAGAGGTATCAATGAAGAAATAACGATAGTTGAAACGATTCATACATTTATTGCATAGGAAATGCATTTTATTAAAGCACATATACACACATGGCCTACAATTAAACCAAAACACGTTGTGGGCCTTCGTGCAGCATGAGATGCGTTTGCATTGTCACACAAGGGACATACAGAGACAGTATATTCAAGAATCATTCCTATACCAGGCAGTTATCAACAACTGTTCTATGTTTTCCGTTTTTTTGTATTCTGGCTTCAACACCATCTTGATTTCGGCCATGAGGTCTATTAAATTAAAGTTCTGGAATTTGTATATTCATTACACATTACATACACTATACTATATGCAGTTACATACTGTACAGTACCTTTAGTTTATTATGTTATATATAATAGAGTAATACTGCACCTGCATATAGTATACTGTATGTAATGTGTAATGAATGAAATATGTATGTAATGAAACATATCCCACATTACTGCAGGATCCCCCCCCCCCCCATCCTGTCTTAGTTGATGGTACCTACAGCTACAAAATACATGTATTCATTTAAATACTGCATGATATCATACAGTCGTATTAGATATATTCAACAAACTTATGTTCCATAGAAAGTAATAATAAGATACCAAAATATAAAAAGTAAATAATAATAAATAAAAAATTATGGGGTTTTATGGATTTGGATATTTTAATGTATTAAACATTATATGGTTTTAATAATTATTATTACTTGCATGTTAAACTAAATCATCAGGTACAGGGGTACAGCGTGTGCCATTAATAAGTATTCATGGTAAATTGGCATTTGTTTGGAAAGAACTTGGTTCGTAAACGTTCGTTCTTAAACGAACGAAAGTAGTGGGTGGGTGAAATGAAAATAAGGATACAGTGACGGAAAACCTTAAAGACAAATGCAAAAAGTACAGTGACAGTAGGTGCGTTGTTTTATTCCAAAAGACAATGCCTGCGCACAATTTTTCAGCCGCGCAATATTCAGATATTCGAAAAAAACGCGCACACAACATTTTCACAAAAAAATATGTTTTTGTGGCAAATTATTTTTCTCACTTTGCACAGTTGCATGCATGTAAACCTTTTTACACCTCATCTGCCTCTCCACGCACTTTTATGACTTTTGATATTTTGCACAGATTACTGCGCACTTTTGTTGTCTTTTACATAATTTCGTGCACTTTTATTTCAATTGCGCGCACTTTTACCGCGCACCATTTCAAATACGCGCACAACCCGAAAACGCGTTGCGATTTTTGGACTTCATTTGCAGCCTGGCTGGATAGACAGATAGTGTCGACGTATCATCTACAGCACCGCCTGACCGTCAGACCGGTACTGCCCTAGCAGAAGCAGAACCGGTGTGCCGGTATCGCGGTATCTCCAAAGTCAGAAAGTCGGCCATATACTGGTATTTGGTCCGCGGACCAAATACTTTTTCGGGGGGTCTAGGGGTGGCAATGTTATTAAACCTTCTGACCTTACAGCAAAGACTACGTGCTTGTACACTTACTGTAAGTAATCTCGTCCACATATTCTAACTCTCAGGAACTGTACCGTAATTAATGATTTGATCCAGCTAAAAATTAGTAGTACTGAACATGACTAGCTAGTGCCAGATGAACTGTACCTACAGTACTTCAAGGCCAGCTCTTTGGTCTTCCAATCTGCCAATACCACATCTGATTACCTCAACACACCGATGAATGAAATCAATTAATGAAGCCGTATTGAAACACGAAAAGTATTTGGTCCATTACAGTGCAATCATTATGACTTTCAACCAACTGATTGCTTAAGACTGGACCAAATACCAGGAGTATGTATATTATACTACCGATAGTTGGTCCGCTCCTATAGGCTTCCAGTACAAATTTTACATTGAAAAGCATTAGGCCGGACCAAATACCAGTAGTATATATATATATATAGGCAATCACTTATTTCTAATTCATTTAGCAGCATTATTGTGTTTGTTCTGGGGGAAGTTCCCCCGGGAAAAGGGTTTCTTTGGGGGCCAAATCAAAAAAATGTGGCTTGGAATGTTTTGGGGTTGGTGTTTAAAAATCTAATATCGCGGGTAATTAAAAATCTCATAGTGCGGACCAAATACCAGGAGTATGGTGGCCCATGGCTACCACTATAAAACTCTGGCTGACACTGCCCCCAGAATCAGTAATAGTATTGGACCATGGCTGCCATTAAAAAAAACTAACAGTAAAAAAAAAAAAATACCCCACGTGGCCCAGGGCTGCCATCACCCCATAATCAGATAACAGATGGCCCATGGCTGCCATTAAAAAAACAAATAGTAAAAAAAAATAAAATACCTCCTCGTGGCCCAGGGCTGACACTGCCCCCAGTATCGGTAATAGTATTGGACCATGGCTGCCATTAAAAATCTAATAGTAACTAACCAAAATGGCTCGAAAATGAAAATATCCCCTACTAGAACTTTTCAAATATATAATTTTCAAATAAACTACTTGTTTCAGTTAACTTATATCCAATGCCGTATATATTGGTGATCTTGGGTTTTTTTGAACGTTGAACACATTTATAACAAGATTGTGTATAATTCTATGTCAGAATTCGGAATTTTTTGACTTTTTTTAAGAAGCACCACTTTAGCATAAAAAGTGCAAGTAGTAAAATACGAAAAAATTGATTTTGCAATTGCGGAAAAACTTGAATTGCAGTGAAAAAAATAAGACAACGGATTAGGAATCAGCGTGGTTGTATTGAATACAAAAGTGTATTTACATGTTATATGCATGGAATGAAATTTTTTAGCACCACGAAATGTGCAAATTAGTTTCAATCCGACAATTTTTTTACTAATTTTCTTCAGATCCATTTTTGTAATATGTTTATGTACGGTTTGACCAATTTTTAAAAAACATTCAAACATATAGAGCCGCAATAAGCATGGTTAACCAGCTCTCCAACAATTCAAAAATTATGATGAAATTCTAATGAATTTTCACAAACTCCAGTCATGTATTTTAATAAAAATACATGTAAATCAAGCTTGGTAGGTATGTTCAGCATTAACGGTAAACCTTTAAACTGTAAGTAAGTATAAATATTTAGGCCACATATTTCACCACAGACCACGGATGATAAGGACATACTCAATCAGCTGTCCAGTTTATATAAGAGAGGTAACTTCCTCATTCTTAAGTTTAGTTTCTGTTCGAAAACTGTTAAAATAAAACTGTTCCGTTCTTTCTGCACCCAGATATACTGTAATTCTTTATGGGCAAGGCAAAATTATTCTCTTACAATGTATAGTCGATTACGGGTATGTTAAAACAATATAATTAGAAAGTCATTTGGATTTTAGTATGACAGTAGTGTGTCCTGTGTGGAGCTCTGAATCTTCCAAAACTCGTTCATATCCACCACAGTGCGTTGGAGTCCCTGTTGCATCGCATGAGATAACTCTTATACTCTATGTTACATAATTATTTATTTATTGTACTATTTTTATATATTATTGTTCTTTATCCTGCTCGGGGCCCCTTTTTCTAACATAACTACTTAACCTATTAATAACCGATCTTTATTTATTGCTAACTTTATTTGTCACTGTGCCACTCAATATATAATTTTACTGGAATTTTTATGGGCTGCTATATTAAGCCTGGAACAAAGATAATAATTAATAATAATAATAATTATATAACGTAGCCACAAATCTAGTAATTCCATTGACACTCCTCTGGTAACCATACCAAACTCTCAACTGGATTTACCGACAGCAGGGCCCCTGGACCAGATCTGATTGAGATTGACTAAGACAGTGAGGTAGATATTATAAGCTAAGGAAGGACATGCACAAAAATCGTTGAAGAATTTCCGAATAACGTCAACCTGGCAAATTTACTCACACCACCCTTCGTATGTTTGTAATGTGTGAATGGGTAACTAAAGACCATACAATTTACTTAATAATAATAAGTGAATTGTTGTGGGGTGAGTGACGCGGTGTATTAAATGTAAAATGTAAATAAGACAATATGATATAATGCTCTCCAAAGCGAAAAATATCAACCAGCCCTATTGGGGCTCGAACCCGGTACCTAGGTTTCAAACTTCTGGTTATCATTATTTAATACAATTTACTTTGCATTTGGAGTGTTGTATCTTTTGTAGTTGAATAAGGAGCAAGGTTAAATAACAACTGACAACAAGGTAAATGATGCTGTTACTGTGAATAGGTCATCAATGAGAACTTTAAAAATATCTGGGGGGTCTATATAAAATGTCAACTCTCTGGCGATTATTTAGATCACTCACTGAAGTTTTTATATATCATGATGTAGAAACTGACAAAGGAAAATAATGTTTCAATTGTTGAATAAAATATTTTATTTATCATTTCACCCCTCAAGCTTAGTTATTGACCTCACACAATTACGTTGGCTTGGTACATAGGGAACACCTGGACAAGAAATAAATAAAGCCTACTACTATGCTGGTATTATATTTGCACTCAACTACCACCATGAATTAGATACATTTCTATTTCTCTATCTTGATAGGTTTACACCTAAATATATTAGTATTCACAGCTTCTCGGAAGCTTACAACTATAGCGTACATAAGATAAAAGTTAAGAGAATAAACAATAAACACCATGTCTTGAACATAGGATGTTCTGTTCAAGAACCGCTCATACTTTATGAAGTAAGTAATGTCTGCTGTGCTGGACATTGTTGTTAAATTACTGTGCAAATGGTACAAGTTAAAAGCTTCTATAACAAATACTATAAAAGAAACTATGTGAATAAGAGATAAAGTACCA
Organism: Nemertoderma westbladi; assembly: GCA_032718475.1. Lineage (NCBI taxonomy): Eukaryota > Metazoa > Xenacoelomorpha > Nemertodermatida > Nemertodermatidae > Nemertoderma > Nemertoderma westbladi. The sequence continues at coordinate 21,601 of JAUCBJ010003412.1, read as the reverse complement.
GTTATCATAAGAAGTTTTATTGCATTGCACATCTTTAACAGTGACGGTGATTGAGGGCTTAACCTTGCCACATTGTAAAACTTTGTTATCATTAGAACATCTATAATAAGTACAGCTATAAGTTGGGTGAGTAAAATAAATGGTAAAATATATCCCATAATATGATGAGCTGTGTTTATGTGCTCATTATTGTTTAACCAATAATTATCAATTGCCCAATATTCAGAAACACCATCAACCATATGAATTTCACCTTTAAAAGCAATCATTTCTTGCCAACAGAGAGCAGCGCAGTAAACAACCACAATGATTAAAACTATATAAATCATTTTGGGATTTTTCGCTTTGGTATTTTTATACCATAATGGAAAATACAAGGCAGCAATCCGTTCTAGACCCATAATTAAAGATAACAGTTGTGCAACAAAGGGAAATACCCAAACGAGCAAAGGCCAACACAATTGAAATATCCAGTACAACACATTAGAAGATTTGTAAACTAGATAAGACACTCCATCGATTATTTCATAATCTGGGGTAGTTTTCACCCACCATGAGAGAGTTTCCCCACGTAGCAGTAACCTCCCAATACAACATAATGTCTCCAGAATGGCATCAACAATTAACATTTTGTAAAACAACGTGTTAAACGACTTCTCAAGTAGAACTGTTGCTATGGTAATGGCATGTCCGATTACACCAACTGCGACGAAGGTACAAATATATGGCGTGAGAATTCTTTCAAATACTTCATTAAATTCGTCGAATTGTTCTCCTTCGTTCAAGTATAGGTCATAATTGATGTCTTTTAGTATCTTTTTGTAACGATCGTGGTATGCACTACGGGGAATATTGGCGATATTATGAGGTTGTAGACCCATGTTGGTTGTATCAGTCATCTCACCAGCTGACGTCAAACATGTAACAAAACCAATGCACACTAGCAGTGATTGCGTTGTCATTATGTCCAATGGGTTGTTGAAGAAAGTATTATTCAAAGACTAAATAAATGAATTTATCTCATTATCGTTGAATGGAATTCATTATATTTAATTGTTGTAGAAAAGTATAATCAAATCACATAAAATAAATTAATAATAAACATAAAATAATTAAATTATAATTACATTAAATAAAAGTATAATTTATTAGATTACTATGACTACTAACTGGTCTCTAAGTACTTACGTTTAGTGGAGCCTTAAATTAATAGCCACAAGGAGTAGAGGGGACACTATGGGGTCCAAAAAAGAGGCTCCAGATTCAATCACTGGTCAGGACAGAATTGTTTGGTCCCAGTGGTGTAAGTGTCACAGCTTAGCTCTGCTCAGGTTCGATCCTTGTGTTGTACAAGACTGTTTGGACACATTAATGTAAGAGAAATGACGACGACTTAGCTCAACACAGTCATACCTATAATATACTCTACTGTAGGCCTCCATGCATGGTTGTATGAAAGTTTGAATCCAGAATATGAATTTGAATAAATTTTATTAAAATTTTATTAAAATTAAATTATATTTCCTTTGGCTTAGTGAAGAACTTGTATGGCCTTATAAACAGAATCAGGAGGCCCTGCAATATATAAGGTGATTTATCCCATTAATTTACTGCAGCGGGTGATTTCTTTGAATGCAGATAAGTAACAAAATATGTTGAATAATATATTATATGCCTTTGTAGAACCATTAGTGTTCTTAATGGACTATAATACATTATACATTACTGAAGAAGCATCGGTTCACGGTTGATGGCCCAGCACCTTTTTGATGGCCTACAGTGGATATAAGCTATATGTAATGCGTTTACAGTTAATGTGTGCTAGCACTAATGAAATAATTATTGATTGCATAAATAGGAAAGAAAGTCTAATGAATAAAACATATATATCAGAGATGAATAAACATTATCCAAACTCAACCCCCCCCCCCCCCCCCCCCCCCCTCAACCTCAACCCATGATGGGGTGATGGTAACTCCACCTACTGGCTCCAGAAGTCGAGGAAATGCTGCCAAGTACCTAAATGATCTAGACTTTGCTGATGACTCAGGAGTACTCTCAGAATCAGCTCATTATAACAGGCTGCTTCTAGTGTTGGACTTTTTATTAACTCCAAAAAGACCAAAATTTTGACAGTAAATTTTGAAAGTCCTCAGCAAGTTTTTGACCAGATGAGCATAAGCTCAAAGGTTGGTATGCTTGAGCATGTGGACGACTTCTGTTATCTGGGATCTTGGATCCGAAAGTCTGGTGAGAATCTTCGAATATGTAAGGGAAAGGCATGGGCAGCCTTGAATAGGCTTTCCAGGATTTGGAAGTCACATAGAATTCATTGGAAACTTAATGTATGATTATTTAGAGCAGCAGTAGTTCCAGTACTCCTCTATGGGAGTCCATGCAGGGCTCTAACTGCTGAGGACTCCAAATCTCTGGATGGCACATTCACAAGAATGCTACGCTGGGTTCATTGTGTCAATATAATATATAATATAATATATAATATATATATAATATAATAAAAATAATGCACATATCTCCAACCATACACTATATAACATTGGAGGTGTCTCATTGGTTCCCCCAAGCTTGACACTAGAACAAAGTAGCCTCCACTTTGCAGGAAATTGCTTTCGCTGTGAGGACCAGCCAGTGCATAATCTTGTGCTTTGGCAGCCTCATTGAGTGAATAAGCATGGTGGACAGCCCATGACTTTCTTGAGACGCATCTTAAAGAACACTGGCCTTGAAGATGCGGATGATCTAGCTATTGTCATGGGTGATAGGGATTTGTGGTGGCGCAATTTTGTTGACAAGCTGGCACAGCATTCTTAAAAATGCAGCTGCAATGCAGCATACCGATCCTAGTAGTAGTAGTAGTTATTTAGAATCAAATCTTTTGCATCTAGGGAAGCATTGTCACATTTGTACTTTGCACAAATCCACCACCATCTGTTTTATTGTACCTCGGTATAGGGAAATTCATCTGTGGACATATCTGATCACCCACCAACTAATCCATTGCCTCACCCTCGGCGAAGGAAAACAAAACGAAAGAAAACCTGCACCTCCGATTCATCCCGCATTTCAATTACAAGTTTGCATAAGAAGCAACAAAAAGTCCAAAATATTATTAATCGACGTTACCCATCATTTGCACCATTACCGCGAATATCTTTATATTTCAAATTTCACTGATAACCGGTTTATCTATACTTCATCATCAAACCATAAACGCCCAATCCCAAAATTTCTTTCGGTTTCATAATTCTACTAAAGTTAGAGAACAACCTATTTTTACTTCGTCTCGCCAATAATATGGAACAGTTTACCCCTTACAGTGCAACGGTCAATTAGTATAGGAAGTTTTAGAAGTAGGTTAAAAAGTTACATTCTCAACCCTAATTAAAAAAACTGATTCTTTGTGTTGTTTTATTGTGTAATCAACTATTACTTTTCTTAGTACTTCTCCTGTGTCAGCCACCATTCAAGCATAATGCTTAACTACTTAAAAATATTTAGTTATCTTAATTATTATTATTGCATGCATTGTGTGTGAAAAATTGTTATGATATAAAAATAGAAATAGAAAAAATATAAAATATAATACAATGTTCGGCGTGGGTTGTAATTTGTTTTGGAATGATTCTTTTTCTAGATTTGTTTAATGCTGTATTGATTTACAACCACGTTTTACGAAAATTTTTAGAATATTTTTCAAACTGGGTGGTGGAGTAGTATTGCTTTTCCACTGCTCGCAACGTTGAAGTCAATCAATTTGAATTCAATTAATTTAAAATTAATTTTTTTTCAGTGGGATATTTTAAGTATTGACGATATAGTCTATTTTTAGTTAGGGTACTATTTATTAGAGCATTTAGCACCAGGGTTTCTTTGGCATCTTTCGTGGAGGACAATTTTTTTGGTATGTGTTTACTGCAAATATTTTCCAAGTCCTTATAAAATAGGTCAAATTTTTCTTTATCTGGAATATTGTTTGAGTTGAATCTCCACTGTCCGGGAATTGGCTGATTGAATGTCCTCTATGAAATTTTGTGAGTTAAAATTAGAAACTCAAGAAAATTAGAAGCTCAGCAAATGATGTCACATTTTCATTATTATCAGTATTATCGATACCAAGATCTGCTAATGCATTGTATTCAGTTAAATAATTAAATTCCACTTCCATATTTTAAGATAGAGTTACAAAAATATATTCATTAACTGTGTCACTCATAAGTTAAATTTCGCCCTTGTTCAGTCGGCTCTCATGTGTCTGCAGTCACAAAGTCACAAACTGCATTGTTGTCGAGCTCAGACACAGGCAGAAACCGAAATAATGAGTGCAGCGATTGAAGTGGGAGTTTTGGGGGTCTAAGTAAATATAAAATTTAATATACGTTGCACTAACTCCACCTTACTTACTTATGCTGCTACATTATTGTAATAATTTGTGCATTTGCATATCGCAATCGTTATATTATATATTTATTTTATTATAATATATATATTTTAAATTTCACCACACCTTTTTATAAAGATTGCCCGCCCCATTGCCCATCTTAAAAAACCAATCGAAGAGTTCGTTGTTGCTTAGAAACCTATTCCCGAACATGTCCTCATTTCCACCCTAGTGTAGCGTGGTGTGTGTGATTACAAACCAATCAATGGCGTCCCCTTATTGCTTAGCAACGCATTCCTGAACAACCGTTTATGTCCCCATTACCAACCTAATGTGTAACATGGAGTGTGTGTTCTCTCTCTGATCGACCAGTACCACTGAGAGTTTTTCGTACTAATATAAATATTATTAGTATGTAATAAATAAAAATTTCATGTTTGAACATGACAGCTCATAACAGTTTGGGGCAGCTCATAGTTTATTATCGCCATAGTTTGTAAATAAGTTTTTATATATTAAATAACTAACTGCATTGTCCCAAAACATAAAATGCATTCGCATGCGATTTTTTGTAAAAAAAATGCTGAACATGCTATGCTGTAAGAAATAGCTTACTACTGTAGCTTGAAATATAAAAATGGGGGAAGGAGGGTGCATCGCATCAAATGACCTAACGGAGAGCGATAATCAAGAAACATTGATTTATTCTAGAATTTTGAATTTTATTTTTTATTCGATTAAATAATTGAATAAAATAATGTAGTAGGCCTATGTTAATAGAATCACAACAAACATAATACTGTTAACAATTATGTTCATTGTACAGTATATAACATGCAATTTCCCATCGGCCTTCCTTCAGATAGATCTCTTTAATTAAAGAGACTTCCCTTAATCCCAGACATACGACATACTTCCGACACTACCTTCAACTTCGTCCATTGCTCCTTTCAAGACTTCGTCATCGGCGACTCCTACCATAATAATTAAATAATTATTATTATTAATGAAGCATTATTTATATAAATAGATTGTGATATCAAAAAATATTCAACCTAGCAACAGGATAGTCATATACTGTACAGTATAGCAACGGATGTTGTACAGTTGATGAGAAACACTGCTGGTAATATATACAGTATTATATATCTATATAGGCCTCACCTACTGTATATAGATAGATCTCACCGCTTCCTCCTTCAGCGGATCGTAATTGCGATATTAATCGGGAACGTTGCCTCCATACTGGGAGCCATTGACTTCCTCTGCGGGCCTCTACGATATCATCGAGTAGTTCACCGGTTGTATTTTAATTATTAAAGCCTTGTTAGACACCTTGTTACCCTTTATTCAATTTCGTATTCAATTTCAAATTTCGCGTCCTGTAAGTCCCCCCAAGTTTCGCCCGTTAATCGCCCCCAGTTTATAAAACATGCCCAAATTTTTTGTTCCCGTGCCCCCCACCGATATTGGCACATTCATAAAATATAAATCCCAAAAATATGTAGCTCGCGTTATTGTAATTCGAAATAACGCGAACATCTCCACTGTCCAGGAATTGGCTGATTGAATGTCCTCTATGAAATTTTGTGAGCTAAAATTAGAAACTCAAGAAAATTAGAAAATCAGCAAAATGTCACATTTTCATTATTATTATCAGATCTGCTAATGCATTGTATTCAGTTAAAGAATTAAATTCCACTTCCATATTTTAAGATAGAGTTACAAAAATATAACATAAACACTAGTAAAACCAATCTGTTGTAATTCGTTATGTTGAAGCTCTATCGTGCAAACCTGTTGAATGATTTTTAAAATTTCTGCAAATCAGCGGGCACACTGGTGCTTTGATTGCGGAAACTGTTGAATTTTCGGAAAAATTTAGAGGTCGACTTCCAGAATAGAATCGCTGTGGTATATCATTTGATAATGCTCCTAGCTGAGTGGGTGTTACAATGGTGTGCAAGCTTGTTACTAAATCATTAATATTTCTACTTATTTTTAGAATATTGAGAGTCCTTGTTCATTATATTGTATGATTATTTTTAAACTGTAGATTAACGAGATTTAATATTGCTTGCTTTAGTAATCCAGTTGATCAACTTACTTTGGGAAGTTTGCAGGACCCAGCACCGGCTCCTGCAGCGCCATTGAGAAGATACCAAATCACACTCCAGGAATTGGTACTTTCCGGTTCTGATCAGAACATTAGTAATTATTATAATATTATTAAATAAACAATGTACCATAAGCATAGACTGCTGGGAGATTGCTATAAATATGCAGTATTGGCCGCAGCAAATTATACTAAGATTGATATAACAAAAAATAATATCAACAGAATATCAACTTATAATCCTTTCCTAGACATGTTTGATTTTTCAAATGTAACTTTTCCTATTGACAGAGTACATTAATCAGTAAATTAAATTACTGAGGACATTAAATAGGTTTTGATGAAAACAATATAGATTTTGATGTAACTTTGCTTTCAGTAACGGTTAGTTAACTTAGAAATACTGGTACATGTAATGTATAAAATTTATTAAAATTTATAAAATTATTTATTTAAAATTTTCAAGTAAATATAAGGCAAGTATGTGGCGGTGATATTTGTTGCGGAATATATGGGATAACCTGTTGTCCACAGTTCAGATATTCCATGCCTGCATGGTTTCTAGATGTTTACATAAATATTCCGGCTCTGAATGATAATGAAGGGAATGCATTATCGCCCCACCCGTTTCTCTCTCGCGAATTCAGTCGGCAGTTTTTCACAGAAAAATTTTGTTATGTAAGTAAATTATATTTATATAGGATCTAATAGCTGACAGACACTTATTTAAGTATGTTGGTATAGAAAACAAATCTGAAATCATCCATTGCAATTCTGCAGAGCGATCTCAAGTCAGCTTGTATTATTATCAATAATCCACAAGCGTTTATAGACCGAATGGACACGACAGAACGTCAAAATAACATTATAGTTTCTGGTATTCCTGACTGTCCGGCTTCATCTGCCATGTCTGTAGATGGGAACACACCAGCTGCAGGCCCATCTGATTTAGAGCAAGTTCGAGAAATGTTTAAAGCGATTGGGTGCTCGGACTGCGCGATGGACATCCGGTCTGAGAACCTGCAACGGATAGGAAAGCAATCTGGAGCTGGATGGAGTAATGGGAACGGCCAACCAAGGTCGCGCCCGATTCTAATCAGGTTTTCGAATAAATCGTTGAAGTTTACTGCTTTAAAAGAGGCAAGACGGCTGAACGGAGTTGATAATTTCAAAAAGGTATACATCAACATAGATGTCCACCTGGCTGTCAGACGCGAGGAAGGTAGACTACGCAAAGTTGTTCGCGAGCAACGAGAACGCCCTGAGAACCAGGGAGTAACGATACGGTACGATTACAAACGACGCGTGGTACTTCGCAATGACGTGGTTATCGACCAGTTTAACTCACCCCAATAGGGGTGCGCCGCCTGGAAGTGTTTGTTGTCTAGAACTAATACTCTTTCTATCTGCTCTTGGAATCTATGTGGTGTCAAAGATAAGCTTCTCGATCCCAAAACATTTAAATTTCTGCATAATTTTGATGTAGTATTTGTGCAGGAAGTAAAGACTAGTCGCATAATTTCAGTTCCCGGGTTTAAGATTATTCAGAATCTTTCGGCAAACGCCGATCGTGGAGGTGTGTTGGCGCTTGTTAAATATGATCTTGTTAGTTATATATCGTCAGTTCATTGTGATTTTGTGGAACAAATTTGGTTGCAATTCGCGGCCCTGCCGGGTTATGTAATTGGTGGCTGTTATATCCCACCCACGGACTCCTTATATTTCGATCCCGTCGCTTTCTCAAATCTACACAATGTTTTACGAGGATCTATCAGCCCTAATGTTATTGCATTGGGTGACTTCAATGCCAGAATAGGACAGTTAGAATCGGTAGCAGTGGGTAACTCACTTGCTAAATACGTCGGGGTTGTTGATCACACAGTAAACTCGAATGGAAAAAAGTTGCGTAATATATGTAAAAGCACAAACTCAATTGTGGCAAATCACTTAAAGCTTGTTTTCATAATTTGATTTCGTGGCTCTTACTTATAAGAGCCACTCAGATATTATATAATAGTGCGATTATATTTTATAGTGAGGGTTTAACAACAGTGAAAAGGGCGTGCTGTAGGGTTGCATATATTATATAATAGTGCGATTATATTTTATAGTGAGGGTTTAAAGCGGCTGTAACCTGTCCCTTTCCCTAAATGGCTATAATTTAACATTGAAGCGAGATATAAATTCGCCAAGGTGAAATTTATGTCATTAATTTAAATCTATTTGTTTGTTTTATTAAGCAAAGTAACTGGGTTCATACAGCTTTAAAAAATCGTAACACAAATTTTACCAGTACTAAAAAGGCCAGGTCACCAGACCGAATATATTATACAGTACTTCGATCTTGAACTTACCCCTTCCAGTTCCAGTTCAGGGACATTAATAGAGGAGCCCATCAACTCCTCTGATTTTATGGCAATGTCTCACTGCTGACATACCACCGTTGGAACGGGTATTACAATAGTCGGCTCCTGTACTTGTATTATGGGGATTAACCTGCGAGACTTGTCGCCCCGGAATGCGGGCTCCTGAAGGCGGACAAGTTTCACCATCCCCACATCCTGCGTGAAAAACCTAATTGTCTTTGCGCCCCCATGATTAATGACCACAAAGCCTGAGTAAAGTAAAGCCCTCTTTGAATTTCTTGGATGATATTTTTTGGTAGGGTTGACGAAATGAAGGATCCTCACCTCCATGAGTGTCCTCCAGTGCACTACTACTACTAGGATCGGCATGCTGCATTGCAGCTGCATTTTTAAGAATGCTGTGCCGGCTTGTCAACAAAATTGCACCGCCACAACTCCCTATCACCCATGACATTTGCTAGATCATCCGCATCTTTAAGGCCAGTGTCCTTTAAGATGCGTCTCAAGAAAGTCATGGGCTGTCCACCATGCTTATTCACTCCATGAGGCTGCCAAAGTACAAGATTATGCACTGGCTGGTCCTCACGGCGAAAGCAATGTCCTGCAAAGCGGAGGCGATTTTGTTCTAGTGTCAAGCTTGGGGGAACCAATGAGACACCTCCAATGTTATATAGTGTCTGGTTGGAGATGTGTGCATTGTACTTGACACAATGAACCCGGCGTAGCATTCTTGTGAATGTGCCATCCAGAGATTTGGTGTCCTCACCAGTTAGAGCCCAGCATGGACTCCCGTAGAGGAGTACTGGAACTACTGCTGCTCTAAATAATCGGACCTTAAGTTTCCGATTAATTCTCGGTGACTTCCAAATCGTGGAAAGCCTATGGAAAGCCAGTGCACAATGTTCTGAAGACCCACGATCTGCACCTTTCTCTGAAACGTACAATATTAAAAACATTATCAAAGTTTTATCACAATTAGTGTTGTGTCACGTAACTTGTATTGCCTACCAGTATCGTCACTGACACATGGTCACATTCAGCCCTGATATGCAGTGAAAAATGTAAGCGCAGCAACGCAATTGGATTTACGCAGTCGGAATACACCCTCAAATGAAACATGCTTATATGTGTGGAACACACGTGTTATTTCGCACTTATAGAGTGTGTTACGCACAGGTATCCCATGTGGGAAATCCAGTGTGTATTTCCACAGTTTTTCCACATCAGTAACACACACTTTCCCGCACAAAATTTTTCACCTTTACTTAGCATTTAGTGGACTAATTTGCAAATTAATTATATTTACATTGGATTATCAAGTATATTCGGTTGTAAATTTCTAGGTCAATGGTACTATTTTCGTTTGTGTGGTTGCCTACCCCGCACATACAACAAAAACCAATCTATTCGATCGAATTATTTTCAAATAAAACAATATTCAATACAAAACTGGAACGGAAAACACTCTTTTCCACTCATGTTTTTCAGCGAAATTCAGATATTCTGCCCTCGTGTGTTTAGTTTTCCACTCGTTGGCATTCTAGCACTCGTTTCGTCGTGCTAAAAACTTGAACTAAAAATTAAACTGAAAATGAGTGACAAAAGCGGGATTTTCCGCTTACTTTTTTTTTTATCGAAAATAGTCATTTCATTTTAAGCACAAATAAGTGTAATTTGCTTTATTCTGTTAATTTATTAATAGTAATATTATTTAATAAAAAATAATAAAATATAATATTGGAAAGTATATTTTTTAACTATTTGCAATTTCTTTACGGGAAGCAAAGCGAATGCTAAAAAATAGTAATGTGTGCAAAATACAATACACGACACGACACATGTGGGCAGAAGAACATTTCTCTTCTGTCTGAACCAGTATCTGCACCAGTGTCTGCACCACTATCTGCACTAGTGTCTGCACAACTGTCTGCACCAGTGTCTGCACCACTGTCAGTTTAAGACCCAGAGCAGCACCCAGCTTAAGCTATCAATAGCTTCAAACAAACAACGGATTTCCAATGTTGACCATTGCTGAGGGAAAGACCATGTGCCCATGGTATTGCCAGGCAAATAGGGTTGACTTTGTTGGGGAGTGTTGTTGCCATGACGGAAACGATACAGGATGGTGATGCCTCAACGAGCCAATCAGCAGCAGCACCACCAACCAATATATAACCTATATATTTTTATATATTATATAGCTGTAATTTTAAATAGCAATTTTTTTAATTGATTTACCTAATTGATTGTGATATTTTTTACTCTTTTATAGCTTATTATATATGTTTAATTTGAGTTGAATGTTATTTTGATACTTTTGAGAACTTCGTACCTATAATGTGCAATATGACAATACTTTTTATTAATAATTTGGCAATGTTATTCGTATTTTAAATTTTTTAATTGATTTACCTACAGTAATTGATTTTTTTAAATTGATTTAAACTGAATCTTATTATGTATATATGTATATATATGTATTGTATATATAATATATATATATATATTAAATATTTAGCATGAATTATTATAATATTAATATACTGAAGAAAATTATTAAATTCTCAAATTATTAAAAAAAAACGGTATATATACCTAATTAGTAATTATAAATGATCGTCATCACTACTGGAAGTAGAGTCAGAGTGAGACGCCGTGCCCGAGGGTTTGCCAGAACAGCTTTCTACATATTCATCTATAAGGCATACATAAGGCATAAGGCTATATATAAGGCAACATTTATGTTGAACAGCTTCTTTAAAAAGCTTAGCAGACAGAATGGGTCCGTATGACCACTCAAACAAAAACTTGAGGGAAGGATTTCTTTTATTATTAGCCCAGTCAATAATAATGTCTTTTGTTCCAATACATTGAAGCGAATTGGATCATCATATTCCCCTCTAACATGACATTGAATGATTAGTCAGCTTTGTGGTGATCAGTGTAATTGAAAAATGCCATTTGCGCGTTTGGTGTCTTAGACATGGCAACTGATGTTGCAAACGTCTTGACAAAGGGTACCCATAATATTTTGGTTAAAGCTTTCAACATGGTATGATGTACTACTGTACATGGCCAAAACCTGGTTTCAAGAGAATCACAACAATGGCTTGGTGAATTAGAGCAACAACTTCTTCACGAACAAATATATGGTATTTCCTTAATAATAATAATAATTTTTTCATTTTCTGATACCCACACGATGGTTCTAGTAAAATGGCATCAATAATGCTTTCTAACTGGCTGATATCTAATTTTTTCTTGATACCTAGCAGACAAATCCTGCGTCGAACTGTTCTGACTGAAACATCTAAGGAGTCATCATATTCCAATAGTTTCTGAATTTCGGGCTGTGTATATCCTTCATACAAATAAGTCGATAATAGATTTTGAGATAACCTTGATGCCATGGTTACTCCAAACTATATGTCCTACAGTACATAGAACACCAAGGCTCAAGAAGCAGACTATATAGTAACATGTTCGTGGGGCCATCGCGCGCACGTAAGTCCAGATAAACCTTTACGTAGATGAACAATTAGTGGACATAGTCATTTGCCGCCCCATATCGGTTGTCAGATGAACTATACAAGTCTGTCTCTGTATAGAATTTCTAAACTTTTTATATACTACAAAGTTTGGTTCCATTTCATGAAAGATTGACTGACTTAATTAGAATTATTAACGAAAATCCTTGCCACTGCTTAGCTTCACAATAACAGCTGGCCAATCACCTTCTATCCGTCTACGCTTTGTGGCGTCAAAGTGTAATGTGCAAGAGATAGTGGACGAACACGAAAATCCTTGCCACTGCTTAGCTTCACAATAACAGCTGGCCAATCACCTTCTATCCGTCTACGCTTTGTGGTGTCAAAGTGTAATGTAATCTGTTCATCTTCGGCCTCCAGTATTGCAAGTGCCGCATTTCGCCCTTCCTGAATAGCTAGTATATGCTTCTGTTTGTCGATTGCACGCGCACTTGGTAACACATTCTCATAGCTTTCAAATTCTATAGCAGTCCGAGGTGTAGTATTTTTCTGAGTAATGCTGGCAGTTGAAGTTGGCTCAATGACTCCACCATTTTCGTCATCACTGTGACATCCATCAACAACAATTGGTGGGTTCAGTTCATATCTATGACCAAAGAACTCTTGTGTGGTTGCTTGAAAGGCTTTTCTCGCTTGTTCAATTGTAATAGCTGCATTCATACAGGACCTTGCCAAAGCAGTTTTGATTTTGTTATATGTAGGTATATATTTTGTTATATGATTTGTTATACGTAGGGGACACAGAGAAAATAGCAAAGATGCAATCAGTAGCTAGTGGTAGACTATTTCCAAATGCAAATATATATTCAGTTGGCATAATATCAAATATATATCAGGATAAGGACCAAATTATATCACAAATATTATTATATCAGAATAAGGCTTACACTACACTGTACAATAGTATAATGTGTATAACTGTTCAATTCAACTATTATAAATGTTAACATTGCATTATGTCGCAGGTTGAAGAATCCTACCGTAGTGTCTATCCTACAGAGAAGCTAGAACCTCATGAGTTAGAAGTGGACCATAACTCCAAAAGTATTAACAATTTGGTCCTAAAACATGTTTCTTCTCCAACTAAATCGGCCATTGCGGTTCTAATGAGCCCATTACCAGCTCTATAGCACAATCAGAAGTGCTTCTATTGAATTAAGCACTGAAAATCATATGCGATAAAAATATTCATTATCACTTATCGGTTGAGGGAATACTTTCTCGACTGGCGATTTTTTTTGTTTCAGCCATATACCTTATTATATACCTCAAATTGCTTCTCTCATTATGCCTATGCAAATGAGCTTTGACCTTGGCAGTTTTTCGGATGGTCACTTCTACAGCCGACTGCTATTTGAAGTGATTGTGAGGGTGTGCCAAGGCGACCTAAATACAAGGAAGGCCACGCAGCCCAATAAAGGCAGAAATTTGCTTAGGCTGAAATTTCTACTTACAGTCTGAATGCAGTACTGGTTCATTCGAGCATGGTACCGGTACTACAGTACTGGACTGCAGGAATGTACAGCAACAACCAACAACTCCGCACTGCCTGACGTCAGCAAGTGTATTCTGCTGTTTCATGTTTATATATTATGTATTACATAGGCCTTTATCAGTCAGTTAGTACGTAGTAATAGGCCTAGTGCAGGTACTGTACAGCTGTAGGCAGTTTAGTTATGCTGCTGGCTTAGCGTTTGTGGGGTATGGGGTGGGTATTTCGGTACCAGGTATTTGGTTTATCCTTTTGTTTAGGCAGTTACTGTTAGTAGGTCAGTGCTCTAATCTATCTGAAATTACCTACTGACCTAAACCTACCTGTTTACAAATTACCTGGTGCCTGGTTGCCGCCACTCCAGGACTCCAGCATTACAATACAATGCAGCACACAGTACCGGTAGGGCGTCTAGGCAGCTAGGGGTATTTTTTTTATTAGGTGTCATTATTTAATAATTCACTAGGCCTGAGGCCTAATTCGTAGGCCCACAGGCCTATCAGCCTATGCAGTCGAGGAAAAGTTTCAATTTAAACTGAGTTGGTATTTAAAACTTTTTTAAATTTAACTTTTAAGTTATAGCCTAAAGTCAACTCTAAAATGGCAGGAGGTTTAGAGCTAGACAGCTGACGGCAAGACAGCTGGACAGAAAATGTTGAAATTTCAACTCGGTTGAAATAGAACTTCCCCACGACTGTACTGCTGTATATATGGTCTAGTTAATATCGATCGATATGGGTCGGAAATGTTCTGTTGGGAAATGTAGAACCGGCTACGATGCAACTAAAAAGGATACCATTACCGGTAGCGATGTTGCTGATAATGTTCTTCAAAAAAAATGACGCCCACGCCTGTTTATGGATTCCCAAAGGATCAAGGTGAACTGAAACGGTGGTTGGCTGCACTTCCCAATATTATAGCCGGTATTGCATGTCAACTAATCTCTACAGTGAGATGAGTGATTGTTTAGTACTTCCAAGTCTGCGGCTTCTGAGAAATCTGACTTCTTCTGTAGCCAAGCAAAGCGCCAATGAGTTTATCACTGCGATATTCAACCATATTGAAGAGTGACAACGTCTCTGTGTACTTATTGTGGATGAGATATATATTAAGCCATCAATACAATACCATGAAGGTACAATCTTTGGAATGGCTCAGAATGATGGGAGTATGTTGGCCAAAACTGTGCTTGCTATTATGGTGAAGTGCCTGTTTGGGGGTCCATCGTTTATCGTAAGAATGATACCATGTAGTGGATTGGACTCTGAATTTCAGTTTGATAATGTTAAGTTTGTTATGAGAAGTATTGCGGAATCATCAGGGTTTACAGTTGCTATAATCTCGGACAATAATGCAGTTAATAGGAAATTCTTGGCTAAGTTTATCAAGCCTGATATTAGTATGCCATGGTTTGCCAAGTCTCCTGTATCAGAAAATCCAGTATTTCTATTATTTGATTTTGTCCATCTATTGAAGTCAATTCGAAATAACTGGTTTACTGAAAGAAGGAAGTGCTTAAAGTTTTATGACGTTCGAGATGAACCACATGGAGAGATATCTTTACAGGCAAATTGGGGAGATTTGATTGCTCTATATACCATGGATTCACAGGCTTTGGTAAAAGCATCGGAACTAACTCTGTCTTCCATTCAACCATCGAAAATACAACGGCAGAATGTCAAGCTTGCTGCCGTCTCAGACAAGACATTAGCTGCCCTTAAAACATTTCCTATTGACAATAATCAGTACGCCTCTGTTGGAACTGTTGTCTTTATTGAATTGATACTTGAGTGGTGGAAAATAGTTAATATCAAAGCCCCATCAGCTGGTCCCAGATATAATGATGGAGCTCGATATGTATTCAGTTCCAAAGCCGACCCACGATTGGACTTTCTGTCTGATATGGCGGATATGTTTGCTTCTATGAAGCCTACCTCTAATAAATCATGTGTTGAAACCTTCACAGTGGAAACAGCTACCTCTCTACATTGGTCAACCAAATGCCTGTGCGATTTAATTCGGCATCTTTTAGACCTACCATCTCCTTATAGCCACAAGGTTGTCCTAACTGGCTTGTTTCAGAGTGATTTCCTTGAGGAGTTTTTTGGTAAAATTCGCCAAACCTTTGGTGGATGTTATTACGTCAGTGTTCAGCAAAGCAAGTCTTCGAATTTTCAGCCATAAACTCAGCCAAAGTGCTGGCCACCTTGCATGCTCTTCCTGACATTTCTGGGCCATCGTCTGAACACAACTGCACCAATTGTTTCTTACCACTTACTAAAGATGAACTTGATATTGTTGATATTATTCCCATACTCGTAGATGATCTGAGTGAATCCGAGAAGGCAGTTCTGTTATATATCGCTGGGTATTGCTCATTTAAGTCAAAGATAATCTCGGTGGATAAGCCAACAAGCCTCAGTACTACAGTTGTTGGATACTTTGAGTCTATAAATCGAGGGAGGCTTTCATTGCCTGACAACAGTTTATATATCTCTGTGTTGTGTTGTTATTCCTTCTTCATGAACGTTCCTAGTAGGGAGTTACTTTGTAGGAAGCACCTCCTTGCCCTTTTCAGGTTTGTCAATTCGTATGTGACGAATGATGATGTCACATACAGTAACAAACTTATTCGTATTCTGGTTAATATTTTGATTAACAATTTGAGTAAACAAACAATGGATGACTCTGTTTCGGTGCCACAAAAACGTGCTAAATTTAATTTTTAATAATAATTGTAAACAAACAATTGATGTCCATTTTAAATTCAAATGTGATTTAGATTGTCTGTCTGTCTGTCAGTAGAACAAAGGCAGTCTAGATTTCATCAACCGTTAATATTAACCACAGAAATGAAATCACCGACCATAAAAACCCATACAGCGATAATTTTACATTTGTGGTATGCTTCCTTATTTCTTGACAGACAGACAGACAGAAAGACTGACAGACATACAGACAAGTTTAAAGTCGGTCTAGATTCCTCTAAACCTGAAAATTAACATCTGAAATGGAGTCACTGACCACAAAAACCCATATTGCAAGAATTTTACATTTGTGGAATGCTTCCTTATTTTTTGACAGACAGACGGACAGAAAGACCGACAGATATACAGACAGATTTAAAGGCAGTCTAGATTCCCCCAAACCTAAAAAGTACATCTGAAATAAAATCACCAACCATGAAACCCCATTTAACGAAAACCTCAGTTTAGTGGTGTGATTTCTTATTTTTTGACTGACAGTCCGACATACAGACAAATATACACCACACAGTATACAGCAGCTCCCATGTACCGTTAACGCTTTATTGCATTAGACTACAGTCTAGTCAGTCACTTTCAGTTCTAAAGTATAAACTGTAGCATATTTGCTACAAATTTTGAACCTATAACTACATGCAGTACAATTTAAAGAAATGAGTGAATAATTATTTTTTTAATTTTTTCATCAGTTTTTGTATATTTCGAACTAATTTGTGCAGGAAAAACATTGCAAAAAAATTTTCAAACATAAAAACGATAATTCATGGGGTAGAGGGTTTAAAACCCAGTGGTTCTAATGTTTTAGAAGTCCTAGAAGTTTTCAGCCTAAGCAAATTTCTGCCTTTATTGGGCTGCATGGCCTTGTATAGAGGTTGCCTTGGGGTGTGCCATTGAAAAGTATAAACCGAAGTAAAGATTTATTTCATTTAATTTAATCATAACAATTTTTATTTACATAATTATATAATTTATTATATGAATTAACTTGCATGCATAAACGAATAACCTATAATATAAATTCCTATAAATGGATATAACAACACCAACCGGAACACGATTTTAATTACGTAATTAGAAATGTAAATAATGCTATATAAATATATTAATTACTTTGACGTGGGTTGGGTAGGGCACTAAATGTGCACAATTACAGTAATTGACGAAACAAAAACAAAACTATAGAACAGAGCATATCCAAACTTGTAGATACATATAAACCACATAGATTTAGAAATAATCACAAAGCTAATAAGTGTACAAAGCTAATAATTAATGTTGATGGAAACTTGACAACCATTGATAATAATCAACTAAGGAAGGTCGATGACTTCCAGTACCTTGGATCATGGATAGAGAGTAGCAAAAAGGACATAGAAGTTAGGAAAGCAAAGGCTTGGGTAGCTCTATCAAAAATGGATACCATCTGGAAATCAGATCTCTCCAGGCACCTGAAGACTAAGTTCTTTCAAGCCACAGTGGAAAGTGTATTCTTATACGGGGGTGAGACCTGGACACTGACTAAGTCACTTGAACAACGAATTGATGGTTGCTATACAAGACCACTAAGGGCAGCCCTAAACATCAGTTGGAGACAACACATGACAAACGCCGAGCTTTATGGTACAATACCACCTGTCTCAACCACCCTCCGTGAACGCAGATTAAGATTCAGTGGGCACTGCTGGCGAAGTAAAGACGAGGTCATACCAGATCTACTTCTCTGGCAACCAACTCATGGAAAGCGTAGTCGTGGACGACCGGCCATAACATATATAGATCAACTTGAAAGGGATACTGAACTTGGGAGAAACGAAATTGCGACAACTATGGAGAATCGGGAAGCCTGGAAGGATCTCATTTCCACTGTCCGAGTTCGCTCGACCTAGTAGTAGTAGTAGTGTAGTAGTAATAAGTGTACACGATATTAACTGTAGAGGAGGGTACTTTCTCCTGCGCAAAGCAAAATCTAATCATGAGTATTATTTTACTGTAACTCGTAACTCAAAGAAAATGGACCTTTTTCGTAGAAATCCTACATGGGCATTTTGGAGTTAACCCGGCAAGAAGGCTTGGCTCATTGGAAGTTAAAAGTTAGGGTTAAAAGTCGAACCTTTTCGTTGCAGTCTGATAATGTGGTAACCTTCCCCTTGATTAACATTACCAAATCTCTCATAGACTTAGCCATCGCAGATTCATCATCAAGGTCACTGTTGGAAACTGGAACTCCAAGCGAAATCGCCCCTTTCTGTAATATATGTTTCATAGCAGTATTAGCTTTGTTTATAAGTTTTCTTTTCAGTTGCTCACGCGCTCTCTTTCCTACTTTCATTGGTGTTTGATCAAGCATTTCTAGCGACTTATTAAGACTCACCAACATTTTGGCATTGCCCTTTGGAGTCTCCGCTTCAAATTCGGAACAGGAGCTCCCATCATCTATATCTTCACATTCAGATTCTCTATATGCAGATGCGGATTTTGCTTCGTTAAGACAACTTCGTCGTCCTTGACCAAACACAGATGAATTAATTAGCAGTGTATTCTGTGTATTCGATTTGAGATCACTGCGACACCTGCGACAAACCTTCTTACCCGGGATATTATTAAGGGATGGTTGAATTCTCTTGGCCAGCTTCACATCATCAATACCTATCACCAAGAGACACTTCGTTACAGGTTTCTTGTGCTTCTGGAAAGGATCACAGCACTTTCTTTCTAAATTTGAAAAATGTTTCATGTATGTCAGTTCGTGGTGAGTACATATATTCTGAACCTCATCAATACTTAGACCAGTCCTGCTGGCTAAAACGGCCTGATCGTCAACCTTCACCAGGCTTGTTGTCCAATTCTTACTTCCTGTCTTCATTAGAGCGTCGTTTCTGCAGGACTTCTTCAACGCTCTTCCAATTGAACACATATAATCAATCTTCCATTATAATATTACAATAATGTATAATATAGTATATGTATATATATATATATATATGCATTGGCCGATAAGGGCCAGTGCGAATATATAACTTTTGAGCATACCCAACAAACTTGCTTAGATGTAAATGAAATACTAATATGATCCACTAGGGGGCTCTAATTAACAAGTAGTGAGGTATGGCCCTTCCAGAACTTTTTTCCTTCTAAAATATATTTTGAAATAGCAATAAATACCACGATGTTCCACGCAGTGGTGGAAGAAAATAATTGACACAATGGCTCTAATTATAGAGTTTTCTTTAAAAAAAAATAATATAGGTAGAATATAGACGCTGAAACAAGGAAAAGTAGCGAGAAACAGAAGTGCAAAAATGCAGAATCTGATAATTACATATGTGTCTACTCAACGAATTTCCCTGAAATAAATTGAACAGCAATAATTATTGATTCATGAATAATTATTATAACTTTTGTTGGGCACAGCTTAGCAAAGTCGAGAATGACATCCAGATGGGATCGAAGTGGTGACCGCCATTTTGGCGCTCTTACCATTCCGCTAGCGGCTCAGGCAAAAAAAAAAGGTAGACCTTGAAATACTACCTAATATACCTAGCTCCCATCTGTCAAACCATATCTGCAGCCACTATATTCGATTCTTTGTTATTATGTGCTTTGCCGTCTCTTGTACTTCACTAAGCTGTGCCAAAGGGAAGGTTTGATAATTTGCACAAATACAACATGAATACACATGAATAATTATGGAAACTTGATTCATTTAGCGGCCACTACAGTTTAACAAAACATAGTTTGAAACCTAAAAAACAAGGAAATATACTTTAGGATTACAATGTTGCATGCTATTTAAGGTATGTATGGTATGGTATATAACTATGCTTGGCATGGTATCGTCCGACCCTTAGTCTTAGGGCATGCTACAGTTTATGTTTGGTTTGCTGATATAAGATGTATGCTATGCATGCTATGATAACTAACTGTAGATGTTATGTTAGGTATGTATCCTAACATTTCACGACTACTAGAAACGATATTCTAGTGACAGGAATATAATCCATTAGCAGTTAGTATTGAAAACATTTTCCCCCCTTACAAATTCAGTATGTGCTACATTATTATAGCCATTATTTATGTGCCTCTATAAATTTCATTATTATTCTATATCTATAATATTGTTACAGGGCCTATTCTATATTTGTCATTGTCTCTCGACGAGCTGAATTATTATATAGTTATGCATTATGTTATGTTATGTATGTATGCTATGGTATTATACTATGCTATGCTATGCTATGCTATGCTATGCTATGCTATGCTATGCTATGCTATGCTATGCTATGCTATGCTATGCTATGATATGACATTTCCTTCATTGCGTGTATCCAATGGGAGATTTGTCTTGAAGGACCCATACCAATTTAAATGGCCCTTAGGAACAGTGTCTACTGAGGGCCATTTAAGTGGCTCCAATGAGACATTGTCTTGAATGGGCCACTTTAACTTTTTACCCTTTTTACACCTTTAACCCTATTCACACCGGAAATAATAATATAAAATTTACTCTTATTAGCGTGCTTAAAATCACATTTTTAGGTTTTCTGGGGCGCTGATTATAAATATTCCAATTTCTTGGGAAGTTTTTTTTATTAAAATTTTGTTATTAGTTTTGTTTATTATTAATTTGGCACACACCTCCGAAAAATACAATTTGAAATGTCTAAAGCCGTTTTTATTTATTCCAATGAATTCAGAACCAACGTAAAACACATGTAATGCGAGAAACAAGATGTAGAAATCAATTCGTATCTATTGCCATCTAGGGCCATTTTACATTTAAGTGGCTCAAATGAGACATTGTCTTAAATGGGCCACTTCCTTGTAAATGGCCCTTACAAACATTGTTTACTGAGGGCCATTTTACATTTAAGTGGCTCAAATGAGACATTGTCTTGAATGGGCCACTTCCTTTTAA
>JAUCBJ010003411.1:0-38364 GCA_032718475.1 Nemertoderma westbladi | reverse complement strand
GGGAGTAGAGCAACGGGGAGTAGAGCAACGGGGAGTAGAGCAACGGGGAGTAGAGCAACGGGGAGTAGAGCAACGGGGAGTAGAGCAACGGGGAGTAGAGCAACGGGAGTAGAGCAACGGGGAGTAGAGCAACGGGGAGTAGAGCAACGGGGAGTAGAGCAACGGGGAGTAGAGCAACGGGGAGTAGAGCAACGGGGAGTAGAGCAACGGGGAGTAGAGCAACGGGGAGTAGAGCAACGGGGAGTAGAGCAACGGGGAGTAGAGCAACGGGGAGTAGAGCAACGGGGAGTAGAGCAACGGGGAGTAGAGCAACAACGGGGAGTAGAGCAACGGGGAGTAGAGCAACGGGGAGTAGAGCAACGGGGAGTAGAGCAACGGGGAGTAGAGCAACGGGGAGTAGAGCAACGGGGAGTAGAGCAACGGGGAGTAGAGCAACGGGAGTAGAGCAACGGGGAGTAGAGCAACGGGGAGTAGAGCAACGGGGAGTAGAGCAACGGGGAGTAGAGCAACGGGGAGTAGAGCAACGGAGAGTAGAGCAACGGGGAGTAGAGCAACGGGGAGTAGAGCAACGGGGAGTAGAGCAACGGGGAGTAGAGCAACGGGGAGTAGAGCAACGGGG
The DNA here is from genome assembly GCA_032718475.1 of Nemertoderma westbladi. Lineage (NCBI taxonomy): Eukaryota > Metazoa > Xenacoelomorpha > Nemertodermatida > Nemertodermatidae > Nemertoderma > Nemertoderma westbladi. The sequence goes on along the minus strand of JAUCBJ010003411.1, from coordinate 37,745 downwards.
AGTAGAGCAACGGGGAGTAGAGCAACGGAGAGTAGAGCAACGGAGAGTAGAGCAACGGGGAGTAGAGCAACGGGGAGTAGAGCAACGGGGAGTAGAGCAACGGGGAGTAGAGCAACGGGGAGTAGAGCAACAACGGGGAGTAGAGCAACGGAGAGTAGAGCAACGGGGAGTAGAGCAACGGGGAGTAGAGCAACGGGGAGTAGAGCAACGGGGAGTAGAGCAACGGGGAGTAGAGCAACGGGGAGTAGAGCAACGGGGAGTAGAGCAACGGAGAGTAGAGCAACGGGAGTAGAGCAACGGGGAGTAGAGCAACGGGAGTAGAGCAACGGGGAGTAGAGCAACGGGGAGTAGAGCAACGGGGAGTAGAGCAACGGGGAGTAGAGCAACGGGGAGTAGAGCAACGGGGAGTAGAGCAACGGAGAGTAGAGCAACGGGGAGTAGAGCAACGGGGAGTAGAGCAACGGGGAGTAGAGCAACGGGGAGTAGAGCAACGGAGAGTAGAGCAACGGGGAGTAGAGCAACGGGGAGTAGAGCAACGGGGAGTAGAGCAACGGGGAGTAGAGCAACGGGGAGTAGAGCAACGGGGAGTAGAGCAACGGGGAGTAGAGCAACGGGGAGTAGAGCAACGGGGAGTAGAGCAACGGGGAGTAGAGCAACGGGAGTAGAGCAACGGAGAGTAGAGCAACGGGGAGTAGAGCAACGGGGAGTAGAGCAACGGAGAGTAGAGCAACGGGGAGTAGAGCAACGGGGAGTAGAGCAACGGGGAGTAGAGCAACGGGGAGTAGAGCAACGGGGAGTAGAGCAACGGAGAGTAGAGCAACGGGGAGTAGAGCGGTAGAGCAACGGGGAGTAGAGCAACGGAGAGTAGAGCAACGGGGAGTAGAGCAACGGAGAGTAGAGCAACGGGGAGTAGAGCAACGGGGAGTAGAGCAACGGAGAGTAGAGCAACGGGAGTAGAGCAACGGGGAGTAGAGCAACGGAGAGTAGAGCAACGGGGAGTAGAGCAACGGGGAGTAGAGCAACGGGAGTAGAGCAACGGAGAGTAGAGCAACGGGGAGTAGAGCAACGGAGAGTAGAGCAACGGGAGTAGAGCAACGGGGAGTAGAGCAACGGGGAGTAGAGCAACGGGGAGTAGAGCAACGGGGAGTAGAGCAACGGGGAGTAGAGCAACGGGGAGTAGAGCAACGGGGAGTAGAGCAACGGAGAGTAGAGCAACGGAGAGTAGAGCAACGGGAGTAGAGCAACGGGGAGTAGAGCAACGGGGAGTAGAGCAACGGGGAGTAGAGCAACGGGGAGTAGAGCAACGGGGAGTAGAGCAACGGGGAGTAGAGCAACGGAGAGTAGAGCAACGGGGAGTAGAGCAACGGGGAGTAGAGCAACGGAGAGTAGAGCAACGGAGAGTAGAGCAACGGAGAGTAGAGCAACGGGGAGTAGAGCAACGGGGAGTAGAGCAACGGGGAGTAGAGCAACGGGGAGTAGAGCAACGGGGAGTAGAGCAACGGAGAGTAGAGCAACGGAGAGTAGAGCAACGGGGAGTAGAGCAACGGGGAGTAGAGCAACGGAGAGTAGAGCAACGGGGAGTAGAGCAACGGGGAGTAGAGCAACGGGAGTAGAGCAACGGGGAGTAGAGCAACGGGGAGTAGAGCAACGGGGAGTAGAGCAACGGAGAGTAGAGCAACGGGGAGTAGAGCAACGGGGAGTAGAGCAACGGGGAGTAGAGCAACGGAGAGTAGAGCAACGGGGAGTAGAGCAACGGGGAGTAGAGCAACGGGGAGTAGAGCAACGGAGAGTAGAGCAACGGAGAGTAGAGCAACGGGGAGTAGAGCAACGGGGAGTAGAGCAACGGGGAGTAGAGCAACGGGGAGTAGAGCAACGGGGAGTAGAGCAACGGAGAGTAGAGCAACGGGGAGTAGAGCAACGGGGAGTAGAGCAACGGGGAGTAGAGCAACGGGGAGTAGAGCAACGGGGAGTAGAGCAACGGAGAGTAGAGCAACGGGAGTAGAGCAACGGGGAGTAGAGCAACGGGGAGTAGAGCAACGGGAGTAGAGCAACGGGGAGTAGAGCAACGGGGAGTAGAGCACACGGGGAGTAGAGCAACGGAGAGTAGAGCAACGGGGAGTAGAGCAACGGGGAGTAGAGCAACGGAGAGTAGAGCAACGGAGAGTAGAGCAACGGGGAGTAGAGCAACGGGGAGTAGAGCAACGGGGAGTAGAGCAACGGGGAGTAGAGCAACGGGGAGTAGAGCAACGGGGAGTAGAGCAACGGGGAGTAGAGCAACGGGGAGTAGAGCAACGGGGAGTAGAGCAACGGGGAGTAGAGCAACGGGGAGTAGAGCAACGGGGAGTAGAGCAACGGGGAGTAGAGCAACAACGGGGAGTAGAGCAACGGGGAGTAGAGCAACGGGGAGTAGAGCAACGGGGAGTAGAGCAACGGGGAGTAGAGCAACGGGGAGTAGAGCAACGGGGAGTAGAGCACACGGGGAGTAGAGCAACGGAGAGTAGAGCAACGGGGAGTAGAGCAACGGGGAGTAGAGCAACGGGGAGTAGAGCAACGGAGAGTAGAGCAACGGGGAGTAGAGCAACGGGGAGTAGAGCAACGGGGAGTAGAGCAACCGGGGAGTAGAGCAACGGAGAGTAGAGCAACGGGGAGTAGAGCAACGGGGAGTAGAGCAACGGGGAGTAGAGCAACGGGGAGTAGAGCAACGGGGAGTAGAGCAACACGGGGAGTAGAGCAACGGAGAGTAGAGCAACGGGGAGTAGAGCAACGGGGAGTAGAGCAACGGAGAGTAGAGCAACGGGGAGTAGAGCAACGGGGAGTAGAGCAACGGGGAGTAGAGCAACGGGGAGTAGAGCAACGGGGAGTAGAGCAACGGGGAGTAGAGCAACGGGGAGTAGAGCAACGGAGAGTAGAGCAACGGGAGTAGAGCAACGGGGAGTAGAGCAACGGGGAGTAGAGCAACGGAGAGTAGAGCAACGGGGAGTAGAGCAACGGGGAGTAGAGCAACGGGGAGTAGAGCAACGGGAGTAGAGCAACGGGGAGTAGAGCAACGGGGAGTAGAGCAACGGGGAGTAGAGCAACGGAGAGTAGAGCAACGGGGAGTAGAGCAACGGGGAGTAGAGCAACGGGGAGTAGAGCACAACGGGGAGTAGAGCAACGGGGAGTAGAGCAACGGGGAGTAGAGCAACGGGGAGTAGAGCAACGGGGAGTAGAGCAACGGGGAGTAGAGCAACGGGGAGTAGAGCAACGGGGAGTAGAGCAACGGGGAGTAGAGCAACGGGGAGTAGAGCAACGGGGAGTAGAGCAACGGGGAGTAGAGCAACGGGGAGTAGAGCAACGGGGAGTAGAGCAACGGGGAGTAGAGCAACGGGGAGTAGAGCAACGGGGAGTAGAGCAACGGGGAGTAGAGCAACGGGGAGTAGAGCAACGGGGAGTAGAGCAACGGGGAGTAGAGCAACGGGGAGTAGAGCAACGGGGAGTAGAGCAACGGGGAGTAGAGCAACGGGGAGTAGAGCAACGGGGAGTAGAGCAACGGGGAGTAGAGCAACGGGGAGTAGAGCAACGGGGAGTAGAGCAACGGGGAGTAGAGCAACGGGGAGTAGAGCAACGGGGAGTAGAGCAACGGGGAGTAGAGCAACGGAGAGTAGAGCAACGGGGAGTAGAGCAAACGGGGAGTAGAGCAACGGAGAGTAGAGCAACGGGGAGTAGAGCAACGGGGAGTAGAGCAACGGGGAGTAGAGCAACGGGGAGTAGAGCAACGGAGAGTAGAGCAACGGGGAGTAGAGCAACGGGGAGTAGAGCAACGGAGAGTAGAGCAACGGGGAGTAGAGCAACGGGGAGTAGAGCAACGGGGAGTAGAGCAACGGAGAGTAGAGCAACGGGGAGTAGAGCAACGGGGAGTAGAGCAACGGGGAGTAGAGCAACGGAGAGTAGAGCAACGGGGAGTAGAGCAACGGGGAGTAGAGCAACGGAGAGTAGAGCAACGGGGAGTAGAGCAACACGGGGAGTAGAGCAACGGAGAGTAGAGCAACGGGGAGTAGAGCAACGGGGAGTAGAGCAACGGAGAGTAGAGCAACGGAGAGTAGAGCAACGGGGAGTAGAGCAACGGGGAGTAGAGCAACGGGGAGTAGAGCAACACGGGGAGTAGAGCAACGGAGAGTAGAGCAACGGGGAGTAGAGCAACGGGGAGTAGAGCAACGGAGAGTAGAGCAACGGAGAGTAGAGCAACGGGGAGTAGAGCAACGGGGAGTAGAGCAACGGAGAGTAGAGCAACGGGGAGTAGAGCACAACGGGGAGTAGAGCAACGGAGAGTAGAGCAACGGGGAGTAGAGCAACGGGGAGTAGAGCAACGGAGAGTAGAGCAACGGAGAGTAGAGCAACGGGGAGTAGAGCAACGGGGAGTAGAGCAACGGGGAGTAGAGCAACGGGGAGTAGAGCAACGGAGAGTAGAGCAACGGGGAGTAGAGCAACGGGGAGTAGAGCAACGGAGAGTAGAGCAACGGGGAGTAGAGCAACGGGGAGTAGAGCAACGGAGAGTAGAGCAACGGAGAGTAGAGCAACGGGGAGTAGAGCAACGGGGAGTAGAGCAACGGAGAGTAGAGCAACGGGGAGTAGAGCAACGGGGAGTAGAGCAACGGAGAGTAGAGCAACGGAGAGTAGAGCAACGGGGAGTAGAGCAACGGGGAGTAGAGCAACGGGGAGTAGAGCAACGGAGAGTAGAGCAACGGGGAGTAGAGCAACAACGGGGAGTAGAGCAACGGAGAGTAGAGCAACGGGGAGTAGAGCAACGGGGAGTAGAGCAACGGAGAGTAGAGCAACGGGGAGTAGAGCAACGGGGAGTAGAGCAACGGAGAGTAGAGCAACGGAGAGTAGAGCAACGGGGAGTAGAGCAACAACGGGGAGTAGAGCAACGGAGAGTAGAGCAACGGGGAGTAGAGCAACGGGGAGTAGAGCAACGGAGAGTAGAGCAACGGAGAGTAGAGCAACGGGGAGTAGAGCAACGGGGAGTAGAGCAACGGGGAGTAGAGCAACGGGGAGTAGAGCAACGGGGAGTAGAGCAACGGGGAGTAGAGCAACGGGGAGTAGAGCAACGGGGAGTAGAGCAACGGGGAGTAGAGCAACAACGGGAGTAGAGCAACGGGGAGTAGAGCAACGGGGAGTAGAGCAACAACGGGGAGTAGAGCAACGGGGAGTAGAGCAACGGGGAGTAGAGCAACGGGGAGTAGAGCAACGGAGAGTAGAGCAACGGGGAGTAGAGCAACGGAGAGTAGAGCAACGGAGAGTAGAGCAACGGGGAGTAGAGCAACGGGGAGTAGAGCAACGGGGAGTAGAGCAACGGGGAGTAGAGCAACGGAGAGTAGAGCAACGGGGAGTAGAGCAACAGGGAGTAGAGCAACGGGGAGTAGAGCAACGGGGAGTAGAGCAACGGAGAGTAGAGCAACGGAGAGTAGAGCAACGGGGAGTAGAGCAACGGGGAGTAGAGCAACGGGGAGTAGAGCAACGGAGAGTAGAGCAACGGAGAGTAGAGCAACGGAGAGTAGAGCAACGGGGAGTAGAGCAACAACGGGGAGTAGAGCAACGGAGAGTAGAGCAACGGGGAGTAGAGCAACGGGGAGTAGAGCAACGGAGAGTAGAGCAACGGAGAGTAGAGCAACGGGGAGTAGAGCAACAACGGGGAGTAGAGCAACGGAGAGTAGAGCAACGGGGAGTAGAGCAACGGGGAGTAGAGCAACGGAGAGTAGAGCAACGGAGAGTAGAGCAACGGAGAGTAGAGCAGCGGGGAGTAGAGCAACGGGGAGTAGAGCAACGGGGAGTAGAGCAACGGGGAGTAGAGCAACGGGGAGTAGAGCAACGGGGAGTAGAGCAACGGAGAGTAGAGCAACGGGGAGTAGAGCAACGGGGAGTAGAGCAACGGGGAGTAGAGCAACGGGGAGTAGAGCAACGGGGAGTAGAGCAACGGGGAGTAGAGCAACGGAGAGTAGAGCAACGGGGAGTAGAGCAACGGGGAGTAGAGCAACGGAGAGTAGAGCAACGGGGAGTAGAGCAACGGGGAGTAGAGCAACGGGGAGTAGAGCAACGGGGAGTAGAGCAACGGGGAGTAGAGCAACGGGGAGTAGAGCAACAACGGGGAGTAGAGCAACGGAGAGTAGAGCAACGGGGAGTAGAGCAACGGGGAGTAGAGCAACGGGGAGTAGAGCAACAACGGGGAGTAGAGCAACGGAGAGTAGAGCAACGGGGAGTAGAGCAACGGGGAGTAGAGCAACGGAGAGTAGAGCAACGGGGAGTAGAGCAACAACGGGGAGTAGAGCAACGGAGAGTAGAGCAACGGGGAGTAGAGCAACGGGGAGTAGAGCAACGGGGAGTAGAGCAACGGAGAGTAGAGCAACGGAGAGTAGAGCAACGGGGAGTAGAGCAACGGGGAGTAGAGCAACAACGGGGAGTAGAGCAACGGAGAGTAGAGCAACGGGGAGTAGAGCAACGGGGAGTAGAGCAACGGGGAGTAGAGCAACAACGGGGAGTAGAGCAACGGAGAGTAGAGCAACGGAGAGTAGAGCAACGGGGAGTAGAGCAACGGGGAGTAGAGCAACAACGGGGAGTAGAGCAACGGAGAGTAGAGCAACGGGGAGTAGAGCAACGGGGAGTAGAGCAACGGGGAGTAGAGCAACAACGGGGAGTAGAGCAACGGGGAGTAGAGCAACAACGGGGAGTAGAGCAACGGGGAGTAGAGCAACGGGGAGTAGAGCAACGGGGAGTAGAGCAACGGGGAGTAGAGCAACGGGGAGTAGAGCAACGGGGAGTAGAGCAACGGGGAGTAGAGCAACGGGGAGTAGAGCAACGGGGAGTAGAGCAACGGGGAGTAGAGCAACGGGGAGTAGAGTAACGGGGAGTAGAGCAACGGGGAGTAGAGCAACGGAGAGTAGAGCAACGGAGAGTAGAGCAACGGGGAGTAGAGCAACGGAGAGTAGAGCAACGGGGAGTAGAGCAACGGGGAGTAGAGCAACGGGGAGTAGAGTAACGGGGAGTAGAGCAACGGGGAGTAGAGCAACGGAGAGTAGAGCAACGGAGAGTAGAGCAACGGGGAGTAGAGCAACGGAGAGTAGAGCAACAACGGGGAGTAGAGCAACGGGGAGTAGAGCAACAACGGGGAGTAGAGCAACGGGGAGTAGAGCAACGGGGAGTAGAGCAACGGGGAGTAGAGCAACGGGAGTAGAGCAACGGGGAGTAGAGCAACGGGGAGTAGAGCAACGGGGAGTAGAGCAACGGGGAGTAGAGCAACGGGGAGTAGAGCAACGGGGAGTAGAGCAACGGGGAGTAGAGCAACGGGGAGTAGAGCAACGGGGAGTAGAGCAACGGGGAGTAGAGCAACGTGGAGTAGAGCAACGGGGAGTAGAGCAACGGGGAGTAGAGCAACGTGGAGTAGAGCAACGGGGAGTAGAGCAACGGGGAGTAGAGCAACGGGGAGTAGAGCAACGGGGAGTAGAGCAACGGGGAGTAGAGCAACGGAGAGTAGAGCAACGGGGAGTAGAGCAACGGGGAGTAGAGCAACGTGGAGTAGAGCAACGGGGAGTAGAGCAACGGGGAGTAGAGCAACGGGGAGTAGAGCAACGGGGAGTAGAGCAACGGGGAGTAGAGCAACGGAGAGTAGAGCAACGGGGAGTAGAGCAACGGGGAGTAGAGCAACGGGGAGTAGAGCAACGGGGAGTAGAGCAACGGGGAGTAGAGTAACGGGGAGTAGAGCAACGGGGAGTAGAGCAACGGAGAGTAGAGCAACGGGGAGTAGAGCAACGGGGAGTAGAGCAACGGGGAGTAGAGCAACGGAGAGTAGAGCAACGGGGAGTAGAGCAACGGAGAGTAGAGTAACGGGGAGTAGAGCAACGGGGAGTAGAGCAACGGAGAGTAGAGCAACGGGGAGTAGAGCAACGGGGAGTAGAGCAACGGGGAGTAGTGCAACGGGGAGTAGAGCAACGGGGAGTAGAGCAACGGGGAGTAGAGCAACGGGGAGTAGAGCAACGGGGAGTAGAGCAACGGGGAGTAGAGCAACGGGGAGTAGAGCAACGGGGAGTAGAGCAACGGGGAGTAGAGCAACGGGGAGTAGAGCAACGGGGAGTAGAGCAACGGGGAGTAGAGCAACGGGGAGTAGAGCAACGGGGAGTAGAGCAACAACGGGGAGTAGAGCAACGGAGAGTAGAGCAACGGGGAGTAGAGCAACGGGGAGTAGAGCAACGGGGAGTAGAGCAACGGGGAGTAGAGTAACGGGGAGTAGAGCAACAACGGGGAGTAGAGCAACGGGGAGTAGAGCAACGGGGAGTAGAGCAACGGGGAGTAGAGCAACGGAGAGTAGAGTAACGGGGAGTAGAGCAACGGGGAGTAGAGCAACGGAGAGTAGAGCAACAACGGAGAGTAGAGCAACAACGGGGAGTAGAGCAACAACGGGGAGTAGAGCAACGGGGAGTAGAGCAACGGGGAGTAGAGCAACGGGGAGTAGAGCAACGGGGAGTAGAGCAACGGTGAGTAGAGTAACGGGGAGTAGAGCAACAACGGGGAGTAGAGCAACGGGGAGTAGAGCAACGGGGAGTAGAGCAACAACGGGGAGTAGAGCAACGGGGAGTAGAGCAACGGGGAGTAGAGTAACGGGGAGTAGAGCAACGGGGAGTAGAGCAACGGAGAGTAGAGCAACAACGGAGAGTAGAGCAACAACGGGGAGTAGAGCAACAACGGGGAGTAGAGCAACGGGGAGTAGAGCAACGGGGAGTAGAGCAACGGGGAGTAGAGCAACGGGGAGTAGAGCAACGGTGAGTAGAGTAACGGGGAGTAGAGCAACAACGGGGAGTAGAGCAACGGGGAGTAGAGCAACGGGGAGTAGAGCAACAACGGGGAGTAGAGCAACGGGGAGTAGAGCAACAATGGGGAGTAGAGCAACAACGGGGAGTAGAGCAACGGGGAGTAGAGCAACGGGGAGTAGAGCAACAACGGGGAGTAGAGCAACGGGGAGTAGAGCAACAATGGGGAGTAGAGCAACAACGGGGAGTAGAGCAACGGGTAGTAGAGCAACGGGGAGTAGAGCAACGGGGAGTAGAGCAACGGAGAGTAGAGTAACGGGGAGTAGAGCAACGGGGTGTAGAGCAACGGGGAGTAGAGCAACAACGGGGAGTAGAGCAACGGGGAGTAGAGCAACGGGGAGTAGAGCAACGGGGAGTAGAGCAACGGGGAGTAGAGCAACGGAGAGTAGAGTAACGGGGAGTAGAGCAACGGGGAGTAGAGCAACGGAGAGTAGAGCAACGGGGAGTAGAGCAACGGGGAGTAGAGCAACAACGGGGAGTAGAGCAACGGAGAGTAGAGCAACGGGGAGTAGAGCAACGGGGAGTAGAGCAACGGGGAGTAGAGCAACGGGGAGTAGAGTAACGGGGAGTAGAGTAACGGGGAGTAGAGCAACGGGGAGTAGAGCAACGGGGAGTAGAGCAACGGGGAGTAGAGCAACGGGGAGTAGAGCAACGGGGAGTAGAGCAACGGGGAGTAGAGCAACGGAGAGTAGAGTAACGGGGAATAGAGCAACGGGGAGTAGAGTAACGGGGAGTAGAGCAACGGGGAGTAGAGTAACGGGGAGTAGAGCAACAACGGGGAGTAGAGCAACGGGGAGTAGAGCAACGGGGAGTAGAGCAACGGGGAGTAGAGCAACGGGGAGTAGAGCAACGGGGAGTAGAGCAACGGGGAGTAGAGCAACAACGGGGAGTAGAGCAACGGGGAGTAGAGCAACGGGGAGTAGAGCAACGGGGAGTAGAGCAACGGAGAGTAGAGCAACGGGGAGTAGAGCAACAACTGGGAGTAGAGCAACGGGGAGTAGAGCAACGGGGAGTAGAGCAACGGGGAGTAGAGCAACGGAGAGTAGAGTAACGGGGAGTAGAGCAACGGGGAGTAGAGCAACGGAGAGTAGAGCAACGGGGAGTAGAGCAACGGGGAGTAGAGCAACGGGGAGTAGAGCAACGGAGAGTAGAGTAACGGGGAGTAGAGCAACGGGGAGTAGAGCAACGGAGAGTAGAGCAACGGGGAGTAGAGCAACGGGGAGTAGAGCAACAACGGGGAGTAGAGCAACGGGGAGTAGAGCAACGGGGAGTAGAGCAACAACGGGGAGTAGAGCAACGGGGAGTAGAGCAACGGGGAGTAGAGCAACGGGGAATAGAGCAACGGGGAGTAGAGCAACGGGGAGTAGAGCAACAACGGGGAGTAGAGCAACGGAGAGTAGAGCAACGGGGAGTAGAGCAACGGGGAGTAGAGCAACGGAGAGTAGAGTAACGGGGAGTAGAGCAACGGGGAGTAGAGCAACGGAGAGTAGAGCAACGGGGAGTAGAGCAACGGGGAGTAGAGCAACGGGGAGTAGAGCAACGGGGAGTAGAGCAACGGGGAGTAGAGCAACGAGGAGTAGAGCAACGGGGAATAGAGCAACAACGGAGAGTAGAGCAACGGGGAGTAGAGCAACAACGGGGAGTAGAGCAACGGGGAGTAGAGCAACGGGGAGTAGAGCAACGGGGAGTAGAGCAACGGGGAGTAGAGCAACGGGGAGTAGAGCAACGGGGAGTAGAGCAACGGGGAGTAGAGCAACGGGGAGTAGAGCAACGGGGAGTAGAGCAACGGGGAGTAGAGCAACGGGGAGTAGAGCAATGGGGAGTAGAGCAACGGGGAGTAGAGCAACAACGGGGAGTAGAGCAACGGAGAGTAGAGCAACGGGGAGTAGAGCAACGGGGAGTAGAGCAACGAGGAGTAGAGCAACGGGGAATAGAGCAACAACGGAGAGTAGAGCAACGGGGAGTAGAGCAACAACGGGGAGTAGAGCAACGGGGAGTAGAGCAACGGGGAGTAGAGCAACGGGGAGTAGAGCAACGGGGAGTAGAGCAACGGGGAGTAGAGCAACGGGGAGTAGAGCAACGGGGAGTAGAGCAACGGGGAGTAGAGTAACGGGGAGTAGAGCAACGGGGAGTAGAGCAACGGGGAGTAGAGCAACGGGGAGTAGAGCAACAACGGGGAGTAGAGCAACGGGGAGTAGAGCAACGGGGAGTAGAGCAACGGGGAGTAGAGCAACGGAGAGTAGATCAACGGGGAGTAGAGCAACGGGGAGTAGAGCAACAACGGGGAGTAGAGCAACGGGGAGTAGAGCAACGGGGAGTAGAGCAACAACGGGGAGTAGAGCAACGGGGAGTAGAGCAACGGGGAGTAGAGCAACGGGGAGTAGAGCAACGGGGAGTAGAGCAACGGGGAGTAGAGCAACAACGGGGAGTAGAGCAACGGGGAGTAGAGCAACGGGGAGTAGAGCAACGGGGAGTAGAGCAACGGAGAGTAGAGTAACGGGGAGTAGAGCAACGGGGAGTAGAGCAACGGAGAGTAGAGCAACGGGGAGTAGAGCAACGGGGAGTAGAGTAACGGGGAGTAGAGTAACGGGGAGTAGAGTAACGGGGAGTAGAGCAACAACGGGGAGTAGAGCAACGGAGAGTAGAGCAACAACGGGGAGTAGTGCAACGGGGAGTAGAGTAACGGGGAGTAGAGCAATGGGGAGTAGAGCAACGGGGAGTAGAGCAACGGGGAATAGAGCAACGGGGAGTAGAGTAACGGGGAGTAGAGCAACAACGGGGAGTAGAGCAACGGAGAGTAGAGCAACGGGGAGTAGAGTAACGGGGAGTAGAGCAACGGAGAGTAGAGTAACGGAGAGTAGAGTAACGGGGAGTAGAGCAACAACGGGGAGTAGAGCAACGGAGAGTAGAGCAACAACGGGGAGTAGTGCAACGGGGAGTAGAGCAACGGGGAGTAGAGCAACGGGGAGTAGAGCAACGGGGAGTAGAGCAACAACGGGGAGTAGAGCAAGAACGGGGAGTAGAGCAACGGGGAGTAGAGCAACGGGGAGTAGAGCAACAACGGGGAGTAGAGCAACGGGGAGTAGAGCAACAATGGGGAGTAGAGCAACGGGGAGTAGAGCAACGGGGAGTAGAGCAACGGGGAGTAGAGCAACGGGGAGTAGAGCAACGGAGAGTAGAGCAACGGGGAGTAGAGCAACGGGGAGTAGAGCAACGGGGAGTAGAGCAACGGGGAGTAGAGCAACGGGGAGTAGAGCAACAACGGGGAGTAGAGCAACGGGGAGTAGAGCAACGGGGAGTAGAGCAACGGGGAGTAGAGCAACGGGGAGTAGAGCAACGGGGAGTAGAGCAACGGGGAGTAGAGCAACGGGGAGTAGAGCAACAACGGGGAGTAGAGCAACGGGGAGTAGAGCAACGGGGAGTAGAGCAACGGGGAGTAGAGCAACGGGGAGTAGAGCAACAACGGGGAGTAGAGCAACGGGGAGTAGAGCAACGGGGAGTAGAGCAACGGGGAGTAGAGCAACGGGGAGTAGAGCAACGGGGAGTAGAGCAACGGAGAGTAGAGCAACGGGGAGTAGAGCAACGGGGAGTAGAGCAACGGGGAGTAGAGCAACGGAGAGTAGAGCAACGGGGAGTAGAGCAACGGGGAGTAGAGCAACAACGGGGAGTAGAGCAACGGGGAGTAGAGCAACAACGGGGAGTAGAGCAACGGGGAGTAGAGCAACGGGGAGTAGAGCAACGGGGAGTAGAGCAACGGGGAGTAGAGCAACGGGGAGTAGAGCAACGGGGAGTAGAGCAACGGGGAGTAGAGCAACGGGGAGTAGAGCAACGGGGAGTAGAGCAACAACGGGGAGTAGAGTAACAACGGGGAGTAGAGCAACGGGGAGTAGAGCAACGGGGAGTAGAGCAACAACGGGGAGTAGAGCAACGGGGAGTAGAGCAACGGGAAGTAGAGCAACGGGGAGTAGAGTAACAACGGGGAGTAGAGCAACGGGGAGTAGTGCAACGGGGAGTAGAGCAACAACGGGGAGTAGAGCAACGGGGAGTAGAGCAACGGGGAGTAGAGCAACGGGGAGTAGAGCAACGGGGAGTAGAGCAACGGGGAGTAGAGCAACGGGGAGTAGAGCAACGGGGAGTAGAGCAACGGGGAGTAGAGCAACGGGGAGTAGAGCAACGGGGAGTAGAGCAACAACGGGGAGTAGAGCAACGGGGAGTAGAGCAACGGGGAGTAGAGCAACGGGGAGTAGAGCAACGGGGAGTAGAGCAACGGGGAGTAGAGCAACGGGGAGTAGAGCAACGGGTAGTAGAGCAACGGGGAGTAGAGCAACGGGGAGTAGAGCAACGGGGAGTAGAGCAACGGGGAGTAGAGCAACGGGGAGTAGAGCAACGGGGAGTAGAGCAACGGGGAGTAGAGCAACGGGGAGTAGAGCAACAACGGGGAGTAGAGCAACGGGGAGTAGAGCAACGGGGAGTAGAGCAACGGGGAGTAGAGCAACGGGGAGTAGAGCAACACGGGGAGTAGAGCAACGGAGAGTAGAGTAACGGGGAGTAGAGCAACGGGGAGTAGAGCAACGGGGAGTAGAGCAACAACGGGGAGTAGAGCAACGGGGAGTAGAGCAACGGGGAGTAGAGCAACAACGGGGAGTAGAGCAACGGGGAGTAGAGCAACGGGGAGTAGAGCAACGGGGAGTAGAGCAACGGGGAGTAGAGCAACAACGGGGAGTAGAGCAACGGGGAGTAGAGCAACGGGGAGTAGAGCAACGGGGAGTAGAGCAACGGGGAGTAGAGCAACGGGGAGTAGAGCAACGGGGAGTAGAGCAACAACGGGGAGTAGAGCAACGGGGAGTAGAGCAACGGGGAGTAGAGCAACGGAGAGTAGAGCAACGGAGAGTAGAGTAACGGGGAGTAGAGCAACAACGGGGAGTAGAGCAACGGGGAGTAGAGCAACGGGGAGTAGAGCAACGGGGAGTAGAGTAACGGGGAGTAGAGCAACGGGGAGTAGAGCAACAACGGGGAGTAGAGTAACGGAGAGTAGAGCAACAACGGGGAGTAGAGCAACGGAGAGTAGAGCAACGGGGAGTAGAGCAACGGGGAGTAGAGCAACGGAGAGTAGAGCAACAACGGGGAGTAGTGCAACGGGGAGTAGAGCAACGGGGAGTAGAGCAACAACGGGAAGTAGAGCAACGGGGAGTAGAGCAACGGGGAGTAGAGCAACGGGGAGTAGAGCAACGGGGAGTAGAGTAACGGGGAGTAGAGCAACGGGGAGTAGAGCAACGGGGAGTAGAGCAACGGGGAGTAGAGCAACGGGGAGTAGAGCAACGGGGAGTAGAGCAACGGGGAGTAGAGCAACGGGGAGTAGAGCAACGGGGAGTAGAGCAACGGGGAGTAGAGCAACGGGGAGTAGAGCAACGGGGAGTAGAGCAACGGGGAGTAGTGCAACGGGGAGTAGAGCAACGGGGAGTAGAGCAACAACGGGAAGTAGAGCAACGGGGAGTAGAGCAACGGGAAGTAGAGCAACGGGGAGTAGAGCAACGTGGAGTAGAGCAACGGGGAGTAGAGCAACGGGGAGTAGAGCAACGGGGAGTAGAGCAACAACGGGGAGTAGAGTAACAACGGGGAGTAGAGCAACGGGGAGTAGAGCAACGGGGAGTAGAGCAACGGGGAGTAGAGCAACGGGGAGTAGAGCAACGGGGAGTAGAGCAACGGGTAGTAGAGCAACGGGTAGTAGAGCAACGGGGAGTAGAGCAACGGGGAGTAGAGCAACGGGGAGTAGAGCAACGGGGAGTAGAGCAACGGGGAGTAGAGCAACAACAGGGAGTAGAGCAACGGGGAGTAGAGCAACGGGGAGTAGAGCAACAACGGGGAGTAGAGCAACGGGGAGTAGAGCAACGGGGAGTAGAGCAACGGGGAGTAGAGCAACGGGGAGTAGAGCAACAACAGGGAGTAGAGCAACGGGGAGTAGAGCAACGGGGAGTAGAGCAACAACGGGGAGTAGAGCAACGGGGAGTAGAGCAACGGGGAGTAGAGCAACGGAGAGTAGAGTAACGGGGAGTAGAGCAACGGGGAGTAGAGCAACGGAGAGTAGAGCAACGGGGAGTAGAGCAACGGGGAGTAGAGCAACGGGGAGTAGAGCAACGGAGAGTAGAGCAACGGGGAGTAGAGCAACAACGGGGAGTAGAGCAACGGGGAGTAGAGCAACGGGGAGTAGAGCAACGGAGAGTAGAGCAACGGGGAGTAGAGCAACAACGGGGAGTAGAGCAACGGGGAGTAGAGCAACGGGGAGTAGAGCAACGGGGAGTAGAGCAACGGGGAGTAGAGCAACGGGGAGTAGAGCAACGGGGAGTAGAGCAACGGGGAGTAGAGCAACGGGGAGTAGAGCAACGGGGAGTAGAGCAACGGGGAGTAGAGCAACGGGGAGTAGAGCAACGGGGAGTAGAGCAACAACGGGGAGTAGAGCAACGGAGAGTAGAGTAACGGGGAGTAGAGCAACGGAGAGTAGTGCAACGGGGAGTAGAGCAACGGGGAGTAGAGCAACGGGGAGTAGAGCAACGGGGAGTAGAGCAACAACGGGGAGTAGAGTAACAACGGGGAGTAGAGCAACGGGGAGTAGAGCAACGGGGAGTAGAGCAACGGGGAGTAGAGCAACGGGGAGTAGAGCAACGGGTAGTAGAGCAACGGGTAGTAGAGCAACGGGGAGTAGAGCAACGGGGAGTAGAGCAACGGGGAGTAGAGCAACGGGGAGTAGAGCAACGGGGAGTAGAGCAACAACAGGGAGTAGAGCAACGGGGAGTAGAGCAACGGGGAGTAGAGCAACAACGGGGAGTAGAGCAACGGGGAGTAGAGCAACGGGGAGTAGAGCAACGGGGAGTAGAGCAACGGGGAGTAGAGCAACGGAGAGTAGAGCAATGGAGAGTAGAGCAACAACGGGGAGTAGAGCAACGGGGAGTAGAGCAACGGGGAGTAGAGCAACGGGGAGTAGAGCAACGGGGAGTAGAGCAACGGGGAGTAGAGCAACAACGGGGAGTAGAGCAACGGGGAGTAGAGCAACGGGGAGTAGAGCAACGGGGAGTAGAGCAACAACAGGGAGTAGAGCAACGGGGAGTAGAGCAACGGGGAGTAGAGCAACAACGGGGAGTAGAGCAACGGGGAGTAGAGCAACGGGGAGTAGAGCAACGGGGAGTAGAGCAACGGGGAGTAGAGCAACGGGGAGTAGAGCAACGGGGAGTAGAGCAACGGGGAGTAGAGCAACGGGGAGTAGAGCAACGGGGAGTAGAGCAACGGGGAGTAGAGCAACGGGGAGTAGAGCAACAACAGGGAGTAGAGCAACGGGGAGTAGAGCAACGGGGAGTAGAGCAACAACGGGGAGTAGAGCAACGGGGAGTAGAGCAACGGGGAGTAGAGCAACGGGGAGTAGAGCAACGGGGAGTAGAGCAACGGAGAGTAGAGCAATGGGGAGTAGAGCAACAACGGGGAGTAGAGCAACGGGGAGTAGAGCAACGGGGAGTAGAGCAACGGGGAGTAGAGCAACGGGGAGTAGAGCAACAACGGGGAGTAGAGCAACAACGGGGAGTAGAGCAACGGTGAGTAGAGCAACGGGGAGTAGAGCAACGGGGAGTAGAGTAACGGGGAGTAGAGCAACGGGGAGTAGAGCAACGGGGAGTAGAGCAACGGGGAGTAGAGCAACGGGGAGTAGAGCAACAACGGGGAGTAGAGCAACAACGGGGAGTAGAGCAACAACGGGGAGTAGAGCAACGGGGAGTAGAGCAACGGGGAGTAGAGCAACGGGGAGTAGAGTAACGGGGAGGGGCCCCCACCAGCCATTTGCACAAGGAGGGGCCCCCACCGGCCATTTGCACAGGGAGGGACCCCACCAGCCATTTGCACAAGGAGGGGCCCCCACCAGCCATTTGCACAAGGAGGGGCCCCCACCAGCCATTTGCACAAGGAGGGGCCCCCACCAGCCATTTGCACAGGGGCCATCCCCAACAGGCTTGATCCGGATCTGGCACTTCTTTCTGTTAAGCAACATACGTTACTCATTTCTATTTTTTGTGATTGCCATCATTGGATACACCTAATTGAGTAGATAACATAAATAAATAATATAATGCAGATATTCACTGTGTGATTAAACTATCTTCTTTGAATCTCCCGCGCTCCTCCGTAGACGAGGAGGATGTAAGTTTAATGAAATGTAACTCATAAATAAGATTCATAAATAATTACAAATACTTATTTATCTTCATTTGAAGGCATTGCTTTAATATTTTATATTATAAAATATGTCAATGCATTAGTTAAAAATGTCTTTGAATAAATTATTTGCGAGGATCAGAAATATATCGCAGTTGTGGCGAAGTGACGATGTCAGCGAGGAAGAAAGGAGAATCGAGAAACTACGCCCAACCAGGAAACAGATCAAAAACATCAATTCATCATGGGAGATAATCTACAAGGAATTGGAACGAGTTGGTGTATTAATGTTTATGGGGTTAGTTTTATAGATATTGATTATCGTAGCGATTGTTGTTTCTGTAATTAGTAGTATAATCTAATAATAATGCGTTACCCTGTCAATATAATCTAATAATAATGCGTTACCCTGTCAATATAATCTAAGAATTTTAACAAGATTTCGGAAATCACATCATTACAGTATTATTACATAGTATTACCATAGCATATACATTAAGGTTGGTTAAATGACAATAATATCACCGTAACCCGATAAATTATAAAAATCCCTCAAAATTTATGACCGCAAACGGGAATGTGACGGGATCCAGTGGAGTTGGCAGTTTGGACCCCGACCGGTGTGTGTGTTATACGCGTCATCGCGTCCGTGACGGGATCCAGTGGAGTTGGCAGTTTGGACCCCGACCGGTGTGTGTGTTATACGTGTCACCGTGTCCGTGACGGGATCCAGTGGAGTTGGCAGTTTGGACCCCGACCGGTGTGTGTGTTATACGCGTCACCGCGTCCGTGACGGGATCCAGTGGAGTTGGCAGTTTGGACCCCGACCGGTGTGTGTGTTATACGCGTCGTCGCGTCCGTGACGGGATCCAACGGAGTTGGCAGTATGGATCCCGACCGGTGTGTGTGTTATACGCGTCGTCGCGTCCGTGACGGGATCCAGTGGAGTTGGCAGTATGGATCCCGACCGGTGTGTGTTATACGCGTCACCGCGTCCGTGACGGGATCCAGTGGAGTTGGCAGTTTGGACCCCGACCGGTGTGTGTGTTATACGCGTCATCGCGTCCGTGACGGGATCCAGTGGAGTTGGCAGTTTGGACCCCGACCGGTGTGTGTGTTATACGTGTCACCGTGTCCGTGACGGGATCCAGTGGAGTTGGCAGTTTGGACCCCGACCGGTGTGTGTGTTATACGCGTCACCGCGTCCGTGACGGGATCCAGTGGAGTTGGCAGTTTGGACCCCGACCGGTGTGTGTGTTATACGCGTCGTCGCGTCCGTGACGGGATCCAACGGAGTTGGCAGTATGGATCCCGACCGGTGTGTGTGTTATACGCGTCGTCGCGTCCGTGACGGGATCCAGTGGAGTTGGCAGTATGGATCCCGACCGGTGTGTGTTATACGCGTCACCGCGTCCGTGACGGGATCCAGTGGAGTTGGCAGTTTGGACCCCGACCGGTGTGTGTGTTATACGCGTCGTCGCGTCCGTGACGGGATCCAGTGGAGTTGGCAGTTTGGACCCCGACCGGTGTGTGTGTTATACGCGTCATCGCGTCCGTGACGGGATCCAGTGGAGTTGGCAGTTTGGACCCCGACCGGTGTGTGTGTTATACGCGTCGTCGCGTCCGTGACGGGATCCAGTGGAGTTGGCAGTTTGGACCCCGACCGGTGTGTGTGTTATACGCGTCGTCGCGTCCGTGACGGGATCCAACGGAGTTGGCAGTATGGATCCCGACCGGAGTGTGTGTTATACGCGTCGTCGCGTCCGTGACGGGATCCAGTGGAGTTGGCAGTTTGGACCCCGACCGGTGTGTGTGTTATACGCGTCGCCGCGTCCGTGACGGGATCCAACGGAGTTGGCAGTATGAATCCCGACCGGTGTGTGTGTTATACGCGTCGTCGCGTCCGTGACGGGATCCAACGGAGTTGGCAGTATGGATCCCGACCGGTGTGTGTTATACGCGTCACCGCGTCCGTGACGGGATCCAGTGGAGTTGGCAGTTTGGACCCCGACCGGTGTGTGTGTTATACGCGTCGTCGCGTCCGTGACGGGATCCAGTGGAGTTGGCAGTTTGGACCCCGACCGGTGTGTGTGTTATACGCGTCATCGCGTCCGTGACGGGATCCAGTGGAGTTGGCAGTTTGGATCCCGACCGGTGTGTGTTATACGCGTCACCGCGTCCGTGACGGGATCCAGTGGAGTTGGCAGTTTGGACCCCGACCGGTGTGTGTGTTATACGCGTCGTCGCGTCCGTGACGGGATCCAGTGGAGTTGGCAGTTTGGACCCCGACCGGTGTGTGTGTTATACGCGTCGTCGCGTCCGTGACGGGATCCAACGGAGTTGGCAGTATGGATCCCGACCGGAGTGTGTGTTATACGCGTCGTCGCGTCCGTGACGGGATCCAGTGGAGTTGGCAGTTTGGACCCCGACCGGTGTGTGTGTTATACGCGTCGCCGCGTCCGTGACGGGATCCAACGGAGTTGGCAGTATGAATCCCGACCGGTGTGTGTGTTATACGCGTCGTCGCGTCCGTGACGGGATCCAACGGAGTTGGCAGTATGGATCCCGACCGGTGTGTGTTATACGCGTCACCGCGTCCGTGACGGGATCCAGTGGAGTTGGCAGTTTGGACCCCGACCGGTGTGTGTGTTATACGCGTCGTCGCGTCCGTGACGGGATCCAGTGGAGTTGGCAGTTTGGACCCCGACCGGTGTGTGTGTTATACGCGTCATCGCGTCCGTGACGGGATCCAGTGGAGTTGGCAGTTTGGATCCCGACCGGTGTGTGTTATACGCGTCACCGCGTCCGTGACGGGATCCAGTGGAGTTGGCAGTTTGGACCCCGACCGGTGTGTGTTATACGCGTCGTCGCGTCCGTGACGGGATCCAACGGAGTTGGCAGTATGGATCCCGACCGGTGTGTGTTATACGCGTCACCGCGTCCGTGACGGGATCACATATTAATCACGATATACTCAATCAACTCTCCAGTCTATATAGGAGAGGTAACTTCCTCATACGTAAGTTTACATATTGTTCTAGAGATGTTAAAATAAAGCTATTTCGCTCATTTTGTACACAGATCTACTGTAATTCCCTGTGGGCAAGGCGAAACTACTCCCTTACCACTTACAATAGATTTTGGGTAGCTTATAACAATATAATTAGAAAGACGTTTAGGTTTGCGTACGATTCTAGCGTATCCTACATGTGCGGTGCTCTGAATCTGCCCAAACTCCTCCATATCCGTCACAATGCGTTGGAGTCTCTATTGCGTCATGTGAGGTCGTCTGAGAACCTTATTCTGCAGGATGTTGCTAGGGAAACTTCTCGCACGAGCCGTATCATTGGTGCGGGTTCTATGGACGAGTCATAGAAACATAGCTAGGCTAGACTATCTATATCTTATTATTTATGCTTAATGTACTTAAACTTTTTAGATATTTACTTATATATATTTTTGCTTTTGAATATTGTGTAGACCTCCAGTATGTAGTATTAGTAGCGTAGTTGAGTAAACTTTTTATTCCTTCTCGGGGAACCCACCTACCATTATTTTTCTTCACACTATAGTAAATTTTGTGCTCTATTATTTTTATGTTCACTCTAAATGCATTTTCCTTACGGTATTTTATGGGCTGCTATATAATGCCTGGAATAATAAATAAATAAATAAAATAATCACAGCTACTGTATTGAGTGGCCTGGCCAGTAGATGCGTTCTAATCACAGCTACTGTATTGAGTGGCCTGGCCAGTAGATGCGTTCTAATCACTTCCAATCTGTTTTCCCCTCCCATCATCAGGACATTGCTTTCGCCGTGAGGACCAGCCAGTGCATAATCTTGTACTTTGGCAGCTTCATGGAGTGAATAAGCATGGTGGACAGCCCATGACTTTCTTGAGACGAATCTTAAAGGACACTGGCCTTAAAGATGCGGATGATCTAGCAAATGTCATGGGTGATGGGGAGTTGTGACGGAGCAATTTTGTCGACAAGCCGGCACAGCATTCTTAAAAATGCAGCTGCAATGCAGCATGCCGATCATAGTAGTAGTAGTAGGGGAATGCATTTCAAATTAAATGTAATGAGGTTGGCCTCGGCAGGGGCGTACCTTATCCTGGGTACGCCCCTGGGCCTCGGCATCAAATAGATTTGCATTAGGCGCCTAGTGTAGCACTGGTAGCACTAGTGTAGCACTAGTGTAGCACTGGTGTAGCACTAGTGTAGCACTAGTGTAGCACTGGTGTAGCACTAGTGTAGCACTGGTGTAGCACTAGTGTAGCACTAGTGTAGCACTAGTGTAGCACTAGTGTAGCACTAGTGTAGCACTAGTGTAGCACTAGTGTAGCACTAGTGTAGCACTAGTGTAGCACTAGTGTAGCACTAGTGTAGCACTAGTGTAGCACTAGTGTAGCACTAGTGTAGCACTAGTGTAGCACTAGTGTAGCACTAGTGTAGCACTGGTGTAGCACTAGTGTAGCACTGGTGTAGCACTAGTGTAGCACTAGTGTAGCACTGGAAGGTGAGATATGCAATGCAGTGCAGATTGCAGCGAGAGAGTCCTGAAATGGTTTCTTATTTATTTGATCTCCGAAAGTGCCGCTGCCTGTATTCCTACTGCAGTTTCTATCCTAATGACGAAGACACACTAACACACACTAAGAATCCACATATAGAAGTGCAGTAAGTAGGCAGTACCATGGAGTGGATGAATGTAATCTTCGCAACATTCCCTGGTGAGTTTCCAACGGTTATGGTAACATTATTGCCGATATTACCTGACTGGTTTGAATGATTTTGAATAAATTAGTCATTTAGTTTGTCGTGAAATCTATGAACTATACAAAGGTTGTTTCCAAGGTTGCAATCAAATCAATTTATTTTAATTTATTAAAACATTTTACGTCATTGCAGTAGTACAGCGTCTAAACAAGCAACCTCCTAGAATATTCTTAGAATAATTTTATAAATCCAAGCTTAGTGGTGACAGGCACTGTAGTATAAAGTACTGGAGTGGATTATGTATTGAGGTGGATAATTTTGAGTAGGTATTTCATTTACTCGAGTTACTAGGTTACTCTACAGTTACATTGACAGGGAGTGATTAACCTGCCTTTACTGTTTATGACATCCAAGGGTGCTTCAAGTGACAAACAACTGACTGGCTTGGGATAAAGTAGCTCCCATTCCTAGATACGGGGTGCCTGTGGGTTGGGCGCACTCTGGACTAGATACGGGGTGCCTGTGGGTTGGGCGCACTCTGGACTAGATACGGGGTGCCTGTGGGTTGGGCGCACTCTGGACTAGATACGGGGTGCCTGTGGGTTGGGCGCACTCTGGACTAGATACGGGTGCCTGTGGGTTGGGCGCACTCTGGACTAGATACGGGGTGCCTGTGGGTTGGGCGCACTCTGGACTAGATACGGGGTGCCTGTGGGTTGGGCGCACTCTGGACTAGATACGGGGTGCCTGTGGGTTGGGCGCACTCTGGACTAGATACGGGGTGCCTGTGGGTTGGGCGCACTCTGGACTAGATACGGGGTGCCTGTGGGTTGGGCGCACTCTGGACTAGATACGGGGTGCCTGTGGGTTGGGCGCACTCTGGACTAGATACGGGGTGCCTGTGGGTTGGGCGCACTCTGGACTAGATACGGGGTGCCTGTGGGTTGGGCGCACTCTGGACTAGATACGGGGTGCCTGTGGGTTGGGCGCACTCTGGACTAGATACGGGGTGCCTGTGGGTTGGGCGCACTCTGGACTAGATACGGGGTGCCTGTGGGTTGGGCGCACTCTGGACTAGATACGGGGTGCCTGTGGGTTGGGCGCACTCTGGACTAGATACGGGGTGCCTGTGGGTTGGGCGCACTCTGGACTAGATACGGGGTGCCTGTGGGTTGGGCGCACTCTGGACTAGATACGGGGTGCCTGTGGGTTGGGCGCACTCTGGACTAGATACGGGGTGCCTGTGGGTTGGGCGCACTCTGGACTAGATACGGGGTGCCTGTGGGTTGGGCGCACTCTGGACTAGATACGGGGTGCCTGTGGGTTGGGCGCACTCTGGACTAGATACGGGGTGCCTGTGGGTTGGGCGCACTCTGGACTAGATACGGGGTGCCTGTGGGTTGGGCGCACTCTGGTACGGGGTGCCTGTGGGTTGGGCGCACTCTGGTACGGGGTGCCTGTGGGTTGGGCGCACTCTGGACTAGATACGGGGTGCCTGTGGGTTGGGCGCACTCTGGACTAGATACGGGGTGCCTGTGGGTTGGGCGCACTCTGGACTAGATACGGGGTGCCTGTTGGTTGGGCGCACTCTGGACTAGATACGGGGTGCCTGTGGGTTGGGCGCACTCTGGACTAGATACGGGGTGCCTGTGGGTTGGGCGCACTCTGGACTAGATACGGGGTGCCTGTGGGTTGGGCGCACTCTGGACTAGATACGAGGTGCCTGTGGGTTGGGCGCACTCTGGTACGGGGTGCCTGTGGGTTGGGCGCACTCTGGACTAGATACGGGGTGCCTGTGGGTTGGGCGCACTCTGGACTAGATACGGGGTGCCTGTGGGTTGGGCGCACTCTGGACTAGATACGAGGTGCCTGTGGGTTGGGCGCACTCTGGACTAGATACGGGGTGCCTGTGGGTTGGGCGCACTCTGGTACGGGGTGCCTGTGGGTTGGGCGCACTCTGGACTAGATACGGGGTGCCTGTGGGTTGGGCGCACTCTGGACTAGATACGGGGTGCCTGTGGGTTGGGCGCACTCTGGACTAGATACGGGGTGCCTGTGGGTTGGGCGCACTCTGGACTAGATACGGGGTGCCTGTGGGTTGGGCGCACTCTGGACTAGATACGGGGTGCCTGTGGGTTGGGCGCACTCTGGACTAGATACGGGGTGCCTGTGGGTTGGGCGCACTCTGGACTAGATACGGGGTGCCTGTGGGTTGGGCGCACTCTGGACTAGATACGGGGTGCCTGTGGGTTGGGCGCACTCTGGACTAGATACGGGGTGCCTGTGGGTTGGGCGCACTCTGGACTAGATACGGGGTGCCTGTGGGTTGGGCGCACTCTGGACTAGATACGGGGTGCCTGTGGGTTGGGCGCACTCTGGACTAGATACGGGGTGCCTGTGGGTTGGGCGCACTCTGGACTAGATACGGGGTGCCTGTGGGTTGGGCGCACTTTGGACTAGATACGGGGTGCCTGTGGGTTGGGCGCTCTCTGGACGCAATCAATGTTTATCTCACTCCTGAGATAAATTTACGCAAATATCGGCTGATTACTCTCAATTAAATTAACTCTCAATTAAATTGTAGTCTGTGCTGCTATTGTCTTTTGTTTAGAATAACGTGTCACTATAATCTGATTATTTCACTAAATTAATAATTTTACATTGAAACGAGATATTATTTCGACGAGATTTTCGTGTAGTTCTTCCCCACGTCTCCACATTACATCACCGTGACCATCTTCCTTTTTCCGTTGGGCTCCATGTCTTTATCAATGTTAAGTTATCGTTATCAATTATTTTATTACATAAAATATTTCAATCAATTCGTAGAAACTCGTTTACCTGTGAATTATTATTCTTAAACTAACAATCACTTCCTGTCTGGGAAACCTCCATAAAATAACAATTATATCAAATAACAAGGCAGCTGGCCAACTGGATTTGACCTGAGGTGGGCGGTAGTTTCCACTGCTTCCTCCTGGGTGATATTGCATTGCTCAGAATGCCTTTGTTGGAGATAGGCCTAGGTGCCATATATTTGGCATAAGAGCCAATTGCAGACAGAGACTGCAGATGGCATGACTGATCCATGATGGATCAGCCATGTAACGACATCAATATCTCTCCGAAAGCAAAGTTTATTTCATTGGGATCATGGCTATAATTGTACCATTGTGAGATGTGATAGTGATATGGGACTATTAGGAATACTATCCACGAAGCTAAGGAAAATCAACTACTTTCGTATTGACATTAGAATAAGGTAAATAAAGGTTGACTTTTCAATGTTGTAACCGCGACTTGATTAAATAAATAACTGGACACATTTTTTACAATTAAATTATCAGAATTAAAGAAATTAAGTAAATAACCAGACGGACGCATGTCGAATAAATAACAGGACATCCACGCGTGACAAATACAGTAGATAAACGGACAAAGCATTCCAAGACACTCATGGGCTGTCTACCAGGCTTACTCTCTCCAAAAGCCATTATAGCATAAAATAGTGCACTGCTGGACCTCGCGACAAAACAAGTCACACGATTAGAGACCAACATACAACAATATATACATAGACAATACAAGTCACACGATTAGAGACCAACATACAACAATATATACATAGACAATACAAGTCGCACTATTAGAGACCAACATACAACAATATATACTGTACATAGACAATACAAGTCACACAATTAGAGACCAACATACAACAATATATACTGTACATAGACAATACAAGTCGCAAGATTAGAGACCAACATACAACAATATATACATAGACAATACAAGTCACACGATTAGATACCAACATACAACAATATATACATAGACAATACAAGTCACACGATTAGATACCAACATACAACAATATATACTGTACATAGACAATACAAGTCACACGATTAGAGACCAACATACAACAATATATACATAGACAATACAAGTCACACGATTAGATACCAACATACAACAATATATACATAGACAATACAAGTCACACGATTAGATACCAACATACAACAATATATACATAGACAATACAAGTCACACGATTAGATACCAACATACAACAATATATACTGTACATAGACAATACAAGTCACACGATTAGAGACCAACATACAACAATATATACTGTACATAGACAATACAAGTCACAAGATTAGAGACCAACATACAACAATATATACATAGACAATACAAGTCGCACGATTAGAGACCAACATACAACAATATATACATAGACAATACAAGTCACACGATTAGAGACCAACATACAACAATATATACTGTACATAGACAATACAAGTCACAAGATTAGAGACCAACATACCACAATATATACATAGACAATACAAGTCGCACTATTAGAGACCAACATACAACAATATATACTGTACATAGACAATACAAGTCGCACGATTAGAGACCACCATACAACAATATATACATAGACAATACAAGTCGCACTATTAGAGACCAACATACAACAATATATACTGTACATAGACAATACAAGTCACACAATTAGAGACCAACATACAACAATATATACTGTACATAGACAATACAAGTCGCAAGATTAGAGACCAACATACAACAATATATACATAGACAATACAAGTCACACGATTAGATACCAACATACAACAATATATACATAGACAATACAAGTCACACGATTAGATACCAACATACAACAATATATACTGTACATAGACAATACAAGTCACACGATTAGAGACCAACATACAACAATATATACATAGACAATACAAGTCACACGATTAGATACCAACATACAACAATATATACATAGACAATACAAGTCACACGATTAGATACCAACATACAACAATATATACTGTACATAGACAATACAAGTCACACAATTAGAGACCAACATACAACAATATATACATAGACAATATAAGTCACACGATTAGAGACCAACATACAACAATATATACTGTACATAGACAATACAAGTCACACAATTAGAGACCAACATACAACAATATATACATAGACAATACAAGTCACACGATTAGAGACCAACATACAACAATATATACTGTACATAGACAATACAAGTCACAAGATTAGAGACCAACATACAACAATATATACTGTACATAGACAATACAAGTCACACGATTAGAGACCAACATACAACAATATATACTGTACATAGACAATACAAGTCACAAGATTAGAGACCAACATACAACAATATATACTGTACATAGACAATACAAGTCACACGATTAGAGACCAACATACAACAATATATACTGTACATAGACAATACAAGTCACAAGATTAGAGACCAACATACAACAATATATACATAGACAATACAAGTCGCACGATTAGAGACCAACATACAACAATATATACTGTACATAGACAATACAAGTCGCACGATTAGAGACCAACATACAACAATATATACTGTACATAGACAATACAAGTCACACAATTAGAGACCAACATACAACAATATATACATAGACAATACAAGTCACACAATTAGAGACCAACATACAACAATATATACATAGACAATACAAGTCACACGATTAGAGACCAACATACAACAATATATACTGTACATAGACAATACAAGTCACACAATTAGAGACCAACATACAACAATATATACATAGACAATACAAGTCACACGATTAGAGACCAACATACAACAATATATACTGTACATAGACAATACAAGTCACAAGATTAGAGACCAACATACAACAATATATACTGTACATAGACAATACAAGTCACACGATTAGAGACCAACATACTACTACTACTACTAGGATCGGCATGCTGCATTGCAGCTGCATTTTTAAGAATGCTGTGCCGGCTTGTCAACAAAATTGCACCGCCACAACTCCCTATCACCCATGACATTTGCTAGATCATCCGCATCTTTAAGGCCAGTGTCCTTTAAGATGCGTCTCAAGAAAGTCATGGGCTGTCCACCATGCTTATTCACTCCATGAGGCTGCCAAAGTACAAGATTATGCACTGGCTGGTCCTCATGGCGAAAGCAATGTCCTGCAAAGCGGAGGCGATTTTGTTCTAGTGTCAAGCTTGGGGGAACCAATGAGACACCTCCAATGTTATATAGTGTCTGGTTGGAGATGTGTGCATTGTACTTGACACAATGTACCCGGCGTAGCATTCTTGTGAATGTGCCATCCAGAGATTTGGTGTCCTCAGCAGTTAGAGCCCAGCATGGACTCCCGTAGAGTAGTACTGGAACTACTGCTGCTCTAAATAATCGGACCTTAAGTTTCCGATTAATTATAGGTGACTTCCAAATCCTGGAAAGCCTATTCAAGGCTGCCCATGCCTTTCCCTTACGTATTCGGAGGTCCTCACCTGACTTCCGGATCCATGATCCCAGGTAACAGAAGTCGTCCACATGCTCAAGCATACCATCCTTTGAGCTTATGCTCATCCGATCAGAGACTTGCTGAGGACTTTCAAAGTTAACTGTCAGAATTTTGGTCTTTCTGGAGTTAATAAAAAGACCAACACTAGAAGCAGCATGTTCTAATGAGCTGAGGAGCCGCTGGGCTCCCTCTAATGATTCTGAGAGTACTCCTAAGTCATCAGCAAAGTCTAGATCAGTTAGGTACTTGGCAGGATTTCCTCGACTTCTGGAGCCAGTAGGTGGAGTTATCATCACCCCATCATCATTATGATGATCTAAGGACATGCGTA
The DNA here is from genome assembly GCA_032718475.1 of Nemertoderma westbladi. Taxonomy (NCBI): domain Eukaryota; kingdom Metazoa; phylum Xenacoelomorpha; order Nemertodermatida; family Nemertodermatidae; genus Nemertoderma; species Nemertoderma westbladi. The sequence goes on along the minus strand of JAUCBJ010003411.1, from coordinate 9,241 downwards.
GAACATAGTCAACCACAATAATGAACAAGAATGGTGCAAGTGTGTCTCCTTGGAGGACGCCCCATAACACTTCAAATGGTTCTGTGTCACCGTCAACAGTAGACACAAATGTTGTCGAACCATCGTATACTGATCTGATTGCTGCAATAATTTCATCAGGAATCCCATATAATGAAAGTATGCTGAACATACGTGAGCGAGAGACTGAATCAAAGGCCTTGAAGAAGTCAACAAAGATAACAGCCAGATGCCTGTCTTTCTTTTTTGATAACTCTTCAATTATCCTTCTAAGTGCCAAAATGGGCTCCATGGTCCCACGACCTTTACGGAACCCATTCTGATTTCCACGTAGCAGTCTCTCAATGGGATCCCTGATGCGATTTAATAGAATTCTATTGTATAGTTTTGCAGCAATCGAGATCAATGAGATTCCCCGAAAAGAACCATAGAGTGTTAGGTTGCCCTTCTTGGGAACTGGCACCAACTTATTTGTTTTCATTTCTTGTGGGACTCTTGTTGTACGGTACATGTCTACTATGATGGGATAGATGAGCTTTAAACACTCAGGTATTTTAAAGACCTCAGGGGGAACACCATCTACTCCACTAGATTAGAGACCAACATACAACAATATATACTGTACATAGACAATACAAGTCACAAGATTAGAGACCAACATACAACAATATATACTGTACATAGACAATACAAGTCACACGATTAGAGACCAACATACAACAATATATACTGTACATAGACAATACAAGTCACAAGATTAGAGACCAACATACAACAATATATACATAGACAATACAAGTCGCACGATTAGAGACCAACATACAACAATATATACTGTACATAGACAATACAAGTCGCACGATTAGAGACCAACATACAACAATATATACTGTACATAGACAATACAAGTCACACGATTAGAGACCAACATACAACAATATATACTGTACATAGACAATACAAGTCACAAGATTAGAGACCAACATACAACAATATATACATAGACAATACAAGTCACACGATTAGAGACCAACATACAACAATATATACATAGACAATACAAGTCGCACAATTAGAGACCAACATACAACAATATATACTGTACATAGACAATACAAGTCACACGATTAGAGACCAACATACAACAATATATACTGTACATAGACAATACAAGTCACACGATTAGAGACCAACATACAACAATATATACATAGACAATACAAGTCACAAGATTAGAGACCAACATACAACAATATATACATAGACAATACAAGTCACACGATTAGAGACCAACATACAACAATATATACTGTACATAGACAATACAAGTCGCACAATTAGAGACCAACATACAACAATATATACATAGACAATACAAGTCGCACGATTAGAGACCAACATACAACAATATATACTGTACATAGACAATACAAGTCACACAATTAGAGACCAACATACAACAATATATACTGTACATAGACAATACAAGTCGCACGATTAGAGACCAACATACAACAATATATACTGTACATAAACAATACAAGTCACAAGATTAGAGACCAACATACAACAATATATACTGTACATAGACAATACAAGTCACACGATTAGAGACCAACATACAACATTATATACATAGACAATACAAGTCACAAGATTAGAGACCAACATACAACAATATATACATAGACAATACAAGTCGCACGATTAGAGACCAACATACAACAATATATACATAGACAATACAAGTCGCACGATTAGAGACCAACATACAACAATATATACTGTACATAGACAATACAAGTCACAAGATTAGAGACCAACATACAACAATATATACTGTACATAGACAATACAAGTCACAAGATTAGAGACCAACATACAACAATATATACATAGACAATACAAGTCGCACAATTAGAGACCAACATACAACAATATATACTGTACATAGACAATACAAGTCACAAGATTAGAGACCAACATACAACAATATATACTGTACATAGACAATACAAGTCACACAATTAGAGACCAACATACAACAATATATACTGTACATAGACAATACAAGTCACAAGATTAGAGACCAACATACAACAATATATACATAGACAATACAAGTCGCACGATTAGAGACCAACATACAACAATATATACATAGACAATACAAGTCACACGATTAGATACCAACATACAACAATATATACATAGACAATACAAGTCGCACGATTAGAGACCAACATACAACAATATATACATAGACAATACAAGTCACACGATTAGAGACCAACATACAACAATATATACATAGACAATACAAGTCACAAGATTAGAGACCAACATACAACAATATATACTGTACATAGACAATACAAGTCACAAGATTAGAGACCAACATACAACAATATATACTGTACATAGACAATACAAGTCACACGATTAGAGACCAACATACAACAATATATACTGTACATAGACAATACAAGTCACAAGATTAGAGACCAACATACAACAATATATACTGTACATAGACAATACAAGTCACAAGATTAGAGACCAACATACAACAATATATACTGTACATAGACAATACAAGTCGCACGATTAGAGACCAACATACAACAATATATACTGTACATAGACAATACAAGTCACAAGATTAGAGACCAACATACAACAATATATACTGTACATAGACAATACAAGTCACACAATTAGAGACCAACATACAACAATATATACTGTACATAGACAATACAAGTCGCACGATTAGAGACCAACATACAACAATATATACATAGACAATACAAGTCGCACGATTAGAGACCAACATACAACAATATATACTGTACATAGACAATACAAGTCACACGATTAGAGACCAACATACAACAATATATACATAGACAATACAAGTCACACGATTAGAGACCAACATACAACAATATATACTGTACATAGACAATACAAGTCACACGATTAGAGACCAACATACAACAATATATACATAGACAATACAAGTCACACGATTAGAGACCAACATACAACAATATATACTGTACATAGACAATACAAGTCGCACGATTAGAGACCAACATACAACAATATATACTGTACATAGACAATACAAGTCACACGATTAGAGACCAACATACAACAATATATACTGTACATAGACAATACAAGTCACAAGATTAGAGACCAACATACAACAATATATACTGTACATAGACAATACAAGTCGCACGATTAGAGACCAACATACAACAATATATACTGTACATAGACAATACAAGTCACAAGATTAGAGACCAACATACAACAATATATACTGTACATAGACAATACAAGTCGCACGATTAGAGACCAACATACAACAATATATACATAGACAATACAAGTCGCACGATTAGAGACCAACATACAACAATATATACTGTACATAGACAATACAAGTCACACAGATTAGAGACCAACATACAACAATATATACTGTACATAGACAATACAAGTCGCACGATTAGAGACCAACATACAACAATATATACTGTACATAGACAATACAAGTCACAAGATTAGAGACCAACATACAACAATATATACTGTACATAGACAATACAAGTCACACGATTAGAGACCAACATACAACAATATATACATAGACAATACAAGTCACAAGATTAGAGACCAACATACAACAATATATACATAGACAATACAAGTCGCACGATTAGAGACCAACATACAACAATATATACATAGACAATACAAGTCGCACGATTAGAGACCAACATACAACAATATATACTGTACATAGACAATACAAGTCACAAGATTAGAGACCAACATACAACAATATATACTGTACATAGACAATACAAGTCACAAGATTAGAGACCAACATACAACAATATATACATAGACAATACAAGTCGCACGATTAGAGACCAACATACAACAATATATACTGTACATAGACAATACAAGTCACAAGATTAGAGACCAACATACAACAATATATACTGTACATAGACAATACAAGTCACACAATTAGAGACCAACATACAACAATATATACTGTACATAGACAATACAAGTCACACGATTAGAGACCAACATACAACAATATATACATAGACAATACAAGTCGCACGATTAGAGACCAACATACAACAATATATACATAGACAATACAAGTCACACGATTAGAGACCAACATACAACAATATATACATAGACAATACAAGTCGCACGATTAGAGACCAACATACAACAATATATACATAGACAATACAAGTCACACGATTAGAGACCAACATACAACAATATATACATAGACAATACAAGTCACAAGATTAGAGACCAACATACAACAATATATACTGTACATAGACAATACAAGTCACAAGATTAGAGACCAACATACAACAATATATACTGTACATAGACAATACAAGTCACACGATTAGAGACCAACATACAACAATATATACTGTACATAGACAATACAAGTCACAAGATTAGAGACCAACATACAACAATATATACTGTACATAGACAATACAAGTCACAAGATTAGAGACCAACATACAACAATATATACTGTACATAGACAATACAAGTCGCACGATTAGAGACCAACATACAACAATATATACTGTACATAGACAATACAAGTCACAAGATTAGAGACCAACATACAACAATATATACTGTACATAGACAATACAAGTCACACAATTAGAGACCAACATACAACAATATATACTGTACATAGACAATACAAGTCGCACGATTAGAGACCAACATACAACAATATATACATAGACAATACAAGTCGCACGATTAGAGACCAACATACAACAATATATACTGTACATAGACAATACAAGTCACACGATTAGAGACCAACATACAACAATATATACATAGACAATACAAGTCACACGATTAGAGACCAACATACAACAATATATACTGTACATAGACAATACAAGTCACACGATTAGAGACCAACATACAACAATATATACATAGACAATACAAGTCACACGATTAGAGACCAACATACAACAATATATACTGTACATAGACAATACAAGTCGCACGATTAGAGACCAACATACAACAATATATACTGTACATAGACAATACAAGTCACACGATTAGAGACCAACATACAACAATATATACTGTACATAGACAATACAAGTCACAAGATTAGAGACCAACATACAACAATATATACTGTACATAGACAATACAAGTCGCACGATTAGAGACCAACATACAACAATATATACTGTACATAGACAATACAAGTCACAAGATTAGAGACCAACATACAACAATATATACTGTACATAGACAATACAAGTCGCACGATTAGAGACCAACATACAACAATATATACTGTACATAGACAATACAAGTCACAAGATTAGAGACCAACATACAACAATATATACTGTACATAGACAATACAAGTCGCACGATTAGAGACCAACATACAACAATATATACATAGACAATACAAGTCGCACGATTAGAGACCAACATACAACAATATATACTGTACATAGACAATACAAGTCACACGATTAGAGACCAACATACAACAATATATACTGTACATAGACAATACAAGTCACAAGATTAGAGACCAACATACAACAATATATACATAGACAATACAAGTCGCACGATTAGAGACCAACATACAACAATATATACTGTACATAGACAATACAAGTCGCACGATTAGAGACCAACATACAACAATATATACATAGACAATACAAGTCGCACGATTAGAGACCAACATACAACAATATATACTGTACATAGACAATACAAGTCACACGATTAGAGACCAACATACAACAATATATACTGTACATAGACAATACAAGTCACAAGATTAGAGACCAACATACAACAATATATACTGTACATAGACAATACAAGTCACACGATTAGAGACCAACATACAACAATATATACTGTACATAGACAATACAAGTCACACGATTAGAGACCAACATACAACAATATATACTGTACATAGACAATACAAGTCACACGATTAGAGACCAACATACAACAATATATACTGTACATAGACAATACAAGTCACACGATTAGAGACCAACATACAACAATATATACTGTACATAGACAATACAAGTCGCACGATTAGAGACCAACATACAACAATATATACTGTACATAGACAATACAAGTCACACGATTAGAGACCAACATACAACAATATATACTGTACATAGACAATACAAGTCACACGATTAGAGACCAACATACAACAATATATACTGTACATAGACAATACAAGTCACAAGATTAGAGACCAACATACAACAATATATACTGTACATAGACAATACAAGTCACAAGATTAGAGACCAACATACAACAATATATACTGTACATAGACAATACAAGTCACACAATTAGAGACCAACATACAACAATATATACTGTACATAGACAATACAAGTCACACGATTAGAGACCAACATACAACAATATACATAGACAATACAAGTCACAAGATTAGAGACCAACATACAACAATATACATAGACAATACAAGTCACAAGATTAGAGACCAACATACAACAATATATACTGTACATAGACAATACAAGTCACACAATTAGAGACCAACATACAACAATATATACTGTACATAGACAATACAAGTCACACAATTAGAGACCAACATACAACAATATATACTGTACATAGACAATACAAGTCACACGATTAGAGACCAACATACAACAATATACATAGACAATACAAGTCACAAGATTAGAGACCAACATACAACAATATACATAGACAATACAAGTCACAAGATTAGAGACCAACATACAACAATATATACTGTACATAGACAATACAAGTCACACAATTAGAGACCAACATACAACAATATATACTGTACATAGACAATACAAGTCACACGATTAGAGACCAACATACAACAATATATACTGTACATAGACAATACAAGTCACACGATTAGAGACCAACATACAACAATATATACATAGACAATACAAGTCACAAGATTAGAGACCAACATACAACAATATATACATAGACAATACAAGTCACACGATTAGAGACCAACATACAACAATATATACATAGACAATACAAGTCACACAATTAGAGACCAACATACAACAATATATACTGTACATAGACAATACAAGTCACAAGATTAGAGACCAACATACAACAATATATACTGTACATAGACAATACAAGTCACACAATTAGAGACCAACATACAACAATATATACTGTACATAGACAATACAAGTCGCACGATTAGAGACCAACATACAACAATATATACATAGACAATACAAGTCGCACGATTAGAGACCAACATACAACAATATATACTGTACATAGACAATACAAGTCACACAATTAGAGACCAACATACAACAATATATACTGTACATAGACAATACAAGTCGCACGATTAGAGACCAACATACAACAATATATACATAGACAATACAAGTCGCACGATTAGAGACCAACATACAACAATATATACTGTACATAGACAATACAAGTCGCACGATTAGAGACCAACATACAACAATATATACTGTACATAGACAATACAAGTCACAAGATTAGAGACCAACATACAACAATATATACTGTACATAGACAATACAAGTCACACGATTAGAGACCAACATACAACAATATATACTGTACATAGACAATACAAGTCACAAGATTAGAGACCAACATACAACAATATATACTGTACATAGACAATACAAGTCACAAGATTAGAGACCAACATACAACAATATATACTGTACATAGACAATACAAGTCACAAGATTAGAGACCAACATACAACAATATATACTGTACATAGACAATACAAGTCACAAGATTAGAGACCAACATACAACAATATATACTGTACATAGACAATACAAGTCACAAGATTAGAGACCAACATACAACAATATATACATAGACAATACAAGTCGCACGATTAGAGACCAACATACAACAATATATACTGTACATAGACAATACAAGTCACACGATTAGAGACCAACATACAACAATATATACTGTACATAGACAATACAAGTCACACAATTAGAGACCAACATACAACAATATATACTGTACATAGACAATACAAGTCACAAGATTAGAGACCAACATACAACAATATATACTGTACATAGACAATACAAGTCACACGATTAGAGACCAACATACAACAATATATACTGTACATAGACAATACAAGTCACAAGATTAGAGACCAACATACAACAATATATACTGTACATAGACAATACAAGTCACAAGATTAGAGACCAACATACAACAATATATACTGTACATAGACAATACAAGTCACACAATTAGAGACCAACATACAACAATATATACATAGACAATACAAGTCACACGATTAGAGACCAACATACAACAATATATACTGTACATAGACAATACAAGTCACACAATTAGAGACCAACATACAACAATATATACATAGACAATACAAGTCACAAGATTAGAGACCAACATACAACAATATATACTGTACATAGACAATACAAGTCACACAATTAGAGACCAACATACAACAATATATACATAGACAATACAAGTCGCACAATTAGAGACCAACATACAACAATATATACATAGACAATACAAGTCACACGATTAGAGACCAACATACAACAATATATACTGTACATAGACAATACAAGTCACACAATTAGAGACCAACATACAACAATATATACATAGACAATACAAGTCGCACAATTAGAGACCAACATACAACAATATATACATAGACAATACAAGTCACACGATTAGAGACCAACATACAACAATATATACTGTACATAGACAATACAAGTCACAAGATTAGAGACCAACATACAACAATATATACTGTACATAGACAATACAAGTCACAAGATTAGAGACCAACATACAACAATATATACATAGACAATACAAGTCACACGATTAGAGACCAACATACAACAATATATACTGTACATAGACAATACAAGTCGCACGATTAGAGACCAACATACAACAATATATACTGTACATAGACAATACAAGTCACACGATTAGAGACCAACATACAACAATATATACTGTACATAGA
>JAUCBJ010003410.1:0-20706 GCA_032718475.1 Nemertoderma westbladi | reverse complement strand
TATGTAAATTAATTAAACCTTCTAATTAATTAATTAAATAATCGACTAAAGTCACATGCTTAAAAGTTTAAGTTTATACATTACCAATTGGAAATAAGTGTGATTTCATTTTTTTCAAAGGTGGAATGCCCCCCCCCCCCCCCCCCCCCCCCCGCCACCCCTCCGCAGGTCACAATTAGCCTAATTGAATAATGAAGATTGTAAATCTGAAAACGCCTGAGCGAGATCTCTTCCAGTTCTCGAGTTATCAATATTTGTCCTTCTGACCTTCGGAAATGAAATCACCGATCCCCGTAATTAATATTTGAGATCTGTGGTGTGCTTCTTTCATGCCAGACGTTATTAACCAATTAACCAACCAGAACCCAGACAGACAGCTTGCGCGGGAAGGTTTAAACTTTGAAGGCAATTATCCCGTAATGACATTTTTCAATTTCAAAGCAGCATTCCTCCGCCATTTCTTAACTCATTATTAAAATTGTCGAAGCTCGAATGGTTTTCGGCACTGGATCAAAAGTTATCCGTTGGAAATTTTCATTTTTTCTTCTTCTTATTTTTATATTAGTTAGTATCTACAATACTGGTTATGATTCATAAAATTTAACTCCAATTTAACTCAAAAAAATTTCAAATTATGTATTTGAACATAAATTATTGTCATCTGCTTGTCTCCTGAAAGTCACAAAATATGCAAAACCTCCAACAAGAAGAAATTATAGCATTAACAAAAAAGTTCCATACAGTAGTAGGGAGTACGGTAACCTCCCGGTGACGTCACATCAAATAACAAACACCTTCTCGGCCAGTGACGTCACATAACAAACACCTTCTCGGCCGGTGACGTCACACAACTATAACAAACACCTACGCGGCCAGTGACGTCACATAACAAACACCTTCTCGGCCAGTGACGTCACATAACAAACACCATATCAGCCGGTTACGTCACATCAAATAACAAACACCTTCTCGGCCAGTGACGTCACATAACAAACACCTTCTCGGCCGGTGACGTCACACAACTATAACAAACACCTACGCGGCCAGTGACGTCACATAACAAACACCTTCTCGGCCAGTGACGAAACACAACTATAACAAACACCTACGCGGCCAGTGACGTCACACAATTATAACAAACACCTACGCGGCCAGTGACGTCACATAACAAACACCTTCTCGGCCGGTGACGTCACACAACTATAACAAACACCTACGCGGCCAGTGACGTCACATAACAAACACCTTCTCGGCCGGTGACGTCACACAACTATAACAAACACCTACGCGGCCAGTGACGTCACATAACAAACACCTTCTCGGCCGGTGACGTCACACAACTATAACAAACACCTACGCGGCCAGTGACGTCACACAATTATAACAAACACCTACGCGGCCAGTGACGTCACATAACAAACACCTTCTCGGCCGGTGACGTCATACAACTATAACAAACACCTACGCGGCCAGTGACGTCACATAACAAACACCTTCTCAGCCAGTGACGCCACATAACAAACACCATCTCGGAGGTGATGTCACATCAAATAACAAACACCTTCTCGGCCGGTGACGTCACACAACTATAACAAACACCTACGCGGCCAGTAACATCACATAACAAACACCTTCTCAGCCAGTGACGTCACATAACAAACACCATCTCGGAGGTGACGTCACATCAAATAACAAACACCTTCTCGGCAGGTGACGTCACACAACTATAACAAACACCTACGCGGTCAGTAACATCACATAACAAACACCTTCTCAGCCAGTGACGTCACATAACAAACACCATCTCGGAGGTGACGTCACATCAAATAACAAACACCTTCTCGGCCGGTGACGTCACACAACTATAACAAACACCTTCTCAGCCAGTGACGTCACATAACAAACACCTACACGCGGCCAGTAACATCACATAACAAACACCTTCTCAGCCAGTGACGTCACATAACAAACACCTACACGCGGCCAGTAACATCACATAACAAACACCTTCTCAGCCAGTGACGTCACATAACAAACACCATCTCGGAGGTGACGTCACATCAAATAACAAACACCATCTCGGCCGGTGACGTAACAAACTATAACAAACACCTACGCGGCCAGTGACGTCACATAACAAACACCTTCTCGGCCGGTGACGTCACACAACTATAACAAACACCTACACGCGGCCAGTAACGTCACATAACAAACACCTTCTCGGCCAGTGACGTCACATAACAAACACCTTCTCGGCCGGTGACGTAATAAACTATAACAAACACCTACGCGGTGAGGGTGACATCACATAACAAACACCTTCTCGGCCTGCTCTAAGACGAATTCCTCCCCAGTTTTGGGACATTTAAACTTGCCGCCACCGCGACCTGCGAGCGACTGCAAGGAATCGTAACTGTAGACCCGCCCGTTGGGCAGCATCATAGGGGCGTTGTGTTCGTTCATGGGGAGGCCGGAGACCGGACAGACCAGCCGGGACTGGGAGCAATGGGCGGACGGGAGGGAAGCGGCCAGGTCGTTGAGTCTGGGGTTGCAGACCGGGCACTCGGGGTGTCTGCGGGAGCCCTCGCGGTAGCAGTGGGGGGTCTTTAACGAGGATAGCCCCGCCTGTAGAGTGACCGAGAACACCGAGTCGTCGGTTAGCTGATGCAGAGCGAGAATGTTGGATTGGAACTCGAGGACAAGGGCCTCCCATCGTGCGTCGCTGTACAGCTGTTTGTAGGGGGATATGTGGGTGTCTCTAGGGAAGGCGAGGATACCCATTACAGTCTGCAGGTGGTCCAGCATAGAGTCCTCCGTCGCCATGGTAGCGAGATACTTCCGCGCGTGTTTAATAGCTTCCAATCGCTCGTCGCCTGTGATATAAAAAGGAACGATAAAGTCGAAGCAAAATTAAAGATCGAACTAACTGAAGAGCCACAGGGTGTGATTTTTTGGTTAGAGTTTAAAATAAGTTAATAAAGGTTTGGATTTTGTTAAATACTTTTTAGAAAAAGTTCGCGAGCTTTTGAGCAGTAAACAATGGAAAACATATTTCTTTATATATATAATTGGCTCACCGTTGTGCCACTATAATGTACAAACTTAAAAAGGTAGATTTTTTGTGACCGCCAAATTTGGTCTCTTAATTCTTAACCTTCAATGCTTGTCTAATTATGGAAATGTGTATGGCCCCTGTCAATTATGCCAGATTTACTACTGTTATATTTCACTTTGCAGTTTCCCCCCATGTGTACAATCAGGTTTTCACTAAAATCACAGGTTTCAGAAGGGCTGAAGTATCTACACTGGTTATAAAACAGAAGAAATAAGAACTATAAAACACTTAATAAGGAAAAATTTGGAAAATTACAAATTCTTCATATAAAATTCCAGTAGAATTTCGACCGAAAAGTGAAAACCTGGTATTCTTCACATGGGCGATGTGTATTGGAAAATACATGTGAAGTATAAAGATCAGTTCTAGATCAGATATGATCTCTGGGGTTTCGCAGTTAAAATCTCGACGGAAACCAATGCGAGAATGAACTGGTAGCTCACCGCACAGATTATATACCATTATTTTAAAGTCAAATGTAATTTAGAAATTATGTTTGTAGCTAGCTTGACAAAAGGCATCAGTAATCAAAATTGTTTAGTAAAAAAATTTCCCCATGCTATAGGCACGGCACGGCCTAACCTACCGCATTCCAACTACTCTCCAAGGCTCTACAAATGATGGTGTAGTGTTGAAACAGAGACTTGTCTCTGTTTCAACTCTGGATGGTAGACAATTTCAAAACATAGTAGCTGCTATCGAGGTCTGCATGATTGCAAATAAATTGACAAAGAATGTGAAAATTCTCCAAAAGTAGTTGATATAGCCAATATTCAATCGGAATTCTAGAAAACAAGCTTGCCTATCTGAGCGAGACTAAAGGACTCTGGACTTACTGTCACTTCTGTGCGTAGCAAACGGGAACACAATGAATTGCCGCAATTTAATGTGGGTTTGTTCCTTATTACTTGTCCCATACTATTTGTCCCTTATTACTTATCCCATACTATTTGTACCTTATTACTTGTCCCATACTATTTGTCCCTTATTAGTTATTACTTGTCCCATACAATTGTCCCTTATTACTTGTCCCATACTATTTGTCCCATTAGCTTTGTCCCTTATTACTTGTCCCATACTATTTGTCCCTTATTACTTGTCCCATACTATTTGTCCCTTATTACTTGTCCCATACTATTTGTCCCTTATTAGTTATTACTTGTCCCATACAATTTGTCCCTTATTAATTGTCACATACTATTTGTCCCATTAGCTTTGTCCCTTATTACTTGTCCCATACTATTTGTCCCTTATTAGTTATTACTTGTCCCATACAATTTGTCCCTTATTACTTGTCACATACTATTTGTCCCATTAGCTTTGTCCCTTATTACTTGTCCCATACTATTTGTCCCTTATTAGTTATTACTTGTCCCATACAATTGTCCCTTATTACTTGTCACATACTATTTGTCCCATTAGCTTTGTCCCTTATTACTTGTCCCATACTATTTGTCCCTTATTAGTTATTACTTGTCCCATACAATTTGTCCCTTATTACTTGTCACATACTATTTGTCCCATTAGCTTTGTCCCTTATTACTTGTCCCATACTATTTGTCCCTTATTACTTGTCCCATACTATTTGTCCCTTATTACTATAGTCCCATACTATTTGTCCCTTATTACTTGACCCATACTATTTGTCCCTTATTACTTGTCCCATACTATTTGTCCCTTATTACTTGTCCCATACTATTTGTCCCTTATTACTTGTCCCATACTATTTGTCCCTTATTACTTGTCCCATACTATTTGTCCCTTATTACTTGTCCCATACTATTTGTCCCTTATTACTTGTCCCATACTATTTGTCCCTTATTACTTGTCACATACTATTTGTCCCATTAGCTTTGTCCCTTATTACTAGTCCCATGCTATTTGTCCCTTATTACTTGTCCCATACTATTTGTCCCTTATTACTTGTCCCATACTATTTGTCCCATACTATTTATCCCTTATTACTTGTCCCATACTATTTGTCCCTTATTACTTGTCCCATACTATTTGTCCCTTATTACTTGTCCCATACTATTTGTCCCTTATTACTTGTCCCATACTATTTGTCCCTTATTACTTGTCCCATACTATTTGTCCCTTTATTACTTGTCCCATACAATTTGTCCCTTATTACTTGTCACATACTATATGTCCCATTAGCTTTGTCCCTTATTACTAGTCCCATGCTATTTGTCCCTTATTACTTGTCCCATACTATTTGTCCCTTATTACTTGTCCCATACTATTTGTCCCTTATTACTTGTCCCATACTATTTGTCCCTTATTACTTGTCCCATACTATTTGTCCCTTATTACTTGTCCCATACTATTTGTCCCTTATTACTTGTCCCATTCTATTTGTCCCATTAGATAGATTTGTCCCTTCCTTGTTGTCCCATTAGCCTTGTCCCTTATTACTTGTCCCATACTATTTGTCCCTTATTACTTGTCCCATACTATTTGTCCCTTATTACTTGTCCCATACTATTTGTCCCTTATTACTTGTCCCATACTATTTGTCCCTTATTACTTGTCCCATTCTATTTGTCCCATTAGATAGATTTGTCCATTCCTTGTTGTCCCATTAGCCTTGTCCCTTATCACTTGTCCCATACTATTTGTCCCTTATTACTTGTCCCATACTATTTGTCCCTTATTACTTGTCCCATACTATTTGTCCCTTATTACTTGTCCCATACTATTTGTCCCTTATTACTTGTCCCATACTATTTGTCCCTTATTACTTGTCCCATACTATTTGTCCCTTATTACTTGTCCCATACTATTTGTCCCTTATTACTTGTCCCATACTATTTGTCCCTTATTACTTGTCCCATACTATTTGTCCCTTATTACTTGTCCCATACTATTTGTCCCTTATTACTTGTCCCATACTATTTGTCCCTTATTACTTGTCCCATTCTATTTGTCCCATTAGATAGATTTGTCCCTTCCTTGTTGTCCCATTAGCCTTGTCCCTTATTACTTGTCCCATACTATTTGTCCCTTATTACTTGTCCCATACTATTTGTCCCTTATTACTTGTCCCATACTATTTGTCCCTTATTACTTGTCCCATACTATTTGTCCCTTATTACTTGTCCCATTCTATTTGTCCCATTAGATAGATTTGTCCCTTCCTTGCTGTCCCATTAGCCTTGTCCCTTATTACTTGTCCCATACTATTTGTGCCTTATTACTTGTCCCATACTATTTGTCCCTTATTACTTGTCCCATACTATGTGTCCCTTATTACTTGTCCCATACAATTTGTCCCTTATTACTTGTCACATACTATTTGTCCCATTAGCCTTGTCCCTTATTACTTGTCCCATACTATTTGTCCCTTATTACTTGTCCCATACTATTTGTCCCTTATTACTTGTCCCATACTATTTGTCCCTTATTACTTGTCCAATACTATTTGTCCCTTATTACTTGTCCCATACTATTTGTCCCTTATTACTTGTCCCATACTATTTGTCCCTTATTACTTGTCCCATACTATTTGTCCCTTATTACTTGTCCCATACTATTTGTCCCTTATTACTTGTCCCATACTATTTGTCCCTTATTACTTGTCCCATACTATTTGTCCCTTATTACTTGTCACATACTATTTGTCCCTTATTACTTGTCCCATACTATTTGTCCCTTATTACTTGTCCCATAATATTTGTCCCTTATTACTTGTCCCATACTATTTGTCCCTTATTACTTGTCCAATACTATTTGTCCCTTATTACTTGTCCCATACTATTTGTCCCTTATTACTTGTCCCATACTATTTGTCCCTTATTACTTGTCCCATAATATTTGTCCCTTATTACTTGTCCAATACTATTTGTCCCTTATTACTTGTCCCATACTATTTGTCCCTTATTACTTGTCCCATACTATTTGTCCCTTATTACTTGTCCCATACTATTTGTCCCTTATTACTTGTCCCATACTATTTGTCCCCTATTACTTGTCCCATACTATTTGTCCCTTATTACTTGTCCCATACTATTTGTCCCTTATTACTTGTCCCATACTATTTGTCCCTTATTACTTGTCCCATACTATTCGTCCCTTATTACTTGTCCCATACTATTTGTCCCTTATTACTTGTCCCATACTATTTGTCCCTTATTACTTGTCCCATACTATTTGTCCCTTATTACTTGTCCCATACTATTTGTCCCTTATTACTTGTCCCATACTATTTGTCCCTTATTACTTGTCCCATACTATTTGTCCCTTATTACTTGTCCCATACAATTTGTCCCTTATTACTTGTCACCTACTATTTGTCCCATTAGCTTTGTCCCTTATTACTAGTCCCATGCTATTTGTCCCTTATTACTTGTCCCATACTATTTGTCCCTTATTACTGGTCCCATACTATTAGTCCCTTATTACTTGTCCCATACTATTTCTCCCTTATTATTTGTCCCATTAGCTTTGTTCCTTATTACATGTCCCATACAATTTGTCCCTTATTACTAGTCCCGTACTATTTGTCCCTTATTACTTGTCCCATACTATTTGTCCCTTATTACTTGTCCCATACTATTTGTCCCTTATTACTTGTCCCATACTATTTGTCCCTTATTACTTGTCCCATACTATTTGTCCCTTATTACTTGTCCCATACTATTTGTCCCTTATTACTTGTCCCATACTATTTGTCCCTTATTACTTGTCCCATACTATTTGTCCCTTATTACTTGTCCCATACTATTTGTCCCTTATTACTTGTCCCATACAATTTGTCCCTTATTACTTGTCACATACTAT
This sequence comes from Nemertoderma westbladi, assembly GCA_032718475.1. Lineage (NCBI taxonomy): Eukaryota > Metazoa > Xenacoelomorpha > Nemertodermatida > Nemertodermatidae > Nemertoderma > Nemertoderma westbladi. Next base: position 12,809 of record JAUCBJ010003410.1, on the reverse strand, counting down.
TTGTCTCATTAGCTTTGTCCCTTATTACTTATCCCATACTATTTGTCCCTTTTTACTTGTCCCATACTATTAGTCCCTTTTATTACTTGTCCCATACTATTTGTCCCTTCTTACTTGTCCCATTACCTTTGTCCCTTATTACTTGTCCCATACTATTTGTCCCTTATTACTTGTCCCATACTATTTGTCCCTTATTACTTGTCCCATACTATTTGTCCCTTATTACTTGTCCCATACTATTTGTCCCTTATTACTTGCCCTGTCCCATACTATTTGTCCCTTATTAATTGTCCCATACTATTTTATATGTCCCTTATTACTTATCCCATACTATTTCTCCCATATTACTCGTCCCATACTATTTGTTCATTATTACTTGTCCCATTAGGTTTGTCCCATACTATTTGTCCCATTAGGTTTGTCCCATACTATTTGTCCCATTAGGTTTGTCCCATACTATCTGCCCCTTATTACTTGTCCCATACTTTTTGTCCCTTATTACTTATCCCATACCATTTCTCCCATATTACTCGTCCCATACTATTTGTCCCATAATATTTGTCCCATTAACTCTGTCGCTCTGTCCTTTATTACTTGTCCCAGACCATACCTTTAATTAATTCAATGAATTCCTGTTCCCTGAGTTTAAACTCGAGTTTGGATTTGATCCTCCGTAGTTTCGAGCGGTTGTCATGACACCACTGAAGCGCGGGACCCGTGTCCCCAACACGGAGACACTCCTCAATCTCTCGCGACACGATAAACATATCGATGTTTGTGAGTTCCCGAATCCCAGAGGATTCCGCGAGTTTTATACCGGTGTCGAAGAAATTCTTCCTGGGATTAGATTATTACGAATATTATAATAAATTTAGCGATAAATTTTATACATATAATAAAATTAAGAAGACAGCTGATGGAGGGTGATGCCTAACGGGAAATTAACAATGTAATAATCCATACACCATACAGTGAAAGAAACCATGATCTGTGGCGCTTTATTCTAACCAAAATAATAAAAAAAGAGTCAATAGGACAGGTTACGGTTGCAATACAAAGGTTTATTTTTGCTCCCAACCAGCGGAACGTTTTAAAAACCTATTTATAGAGGTACCGGTACTTATGACTCACTCATTAAATTTGTATAATATAGTATTAGCTTGGGATTATAGTTATTAAATTTTCTAATAATAACTTAAAACTGTTACCTTTTTTTCCGGGCAAAAAGTTAAATGAAATATTGTTGGTGGAATTTCTTAAATATTATTGCAGTGTTGAAGGGTGAAAAAAGATTATAATTATTCCCATGTAATAAAAAATAAATATTATGATCCTACCTATACATACAGGAAATAGATTAGTTTTATTTGACTTTATTGTTACATAATTTTTATTGTAACTTTCGAATGCTCATATTTCCATTTGCAACAGAAAATCTCTATAAGGTTTATGAAAAACAGCGTGGTAGCAGGAAAAATATTGACGGAGACATCTTTTTCAAACTCTTGTAACTAAAGATTGATAAGGAAAATAAATATTCTGCTAAAGGCAGATAAGGAGGATGCAATCTTATTACGATTTGTAGACCAATTGGGGAGGGGGATCCATGTCACTGAATTACGACACAACAATACAAATATTCCGGTCGCATGGTGTGGTGTATTTATTATACACCACAACGAAAAGAGAGTCTAGGCTCTCTAGACAGCTAGAAACATAATGATAAATATATTTTCATGATTCTAGGGAATTTCAGAAACGGGAATAATAATAATTTACTACGACACACAGTAGGTACTAGTGAGGGAGTCGGTATGCTGGTAAGTACCGGTAACGGGTATACCAACAACAGAACAATATTGGCTGATTGGGTACCTGAGAAAGTAATCTACTAGCATCCTATCAAACCGCTTGGCTTTCCAATCGGCCAATCCGTTCTTACTCCAGACCTCATCGTGTCCTTTAAGATGGACTACCCGTTTGAGACAACAAGTCGCCGCGGCCATCTCATCTTCGAATGCCTCTACGGACTTCCGTTTCAGAGATATCAGTTTCTCTACAACTCCGTCTATTAGAGCCACAACTGACCCGTTATCAACACCCTTCCTTGAGTTTTTATCTTCGTTAACGATATCTTTCCCTTCATTCTTGTGATCCTCTTGAAGATTTTCTTGTCCATTCAGTTCATATTTACCGGTAGCTGTATCTTCCTTAGATTCCTCGTCATTGTTTTCCACCTTGACATCATTTTTAACTGTTTCATCTTTCAGCTGCTCTTTAACGGTTTCATTCTTCAGCTGCTCTTTAACGGTTTCATCCTTCAGCTGCTCTTTAACGGTCTCAACCACCGCCAACCTCGTATCCAACACCGCAATCGCTCCGCTCACATGACTAATTTCGCGGTCTAATACTTTCTGGGTCGAACGGAACTTTTTGTTCATCGATTCGTAAGGAAGTTTCAGAGTTGAGTGCTCTAATGTTCGGATCGCTTGGGCCATCTTCATTGTAAGTCAGACAGTCCTGCAGTCACCGGTACTGCTGCAATACAAAACTGCAGTCAACACAATAACAGTAAGTACAGAAGTAATAGGCCTATCCAAATGTTTAATGTTTAATGTTTAATAGTTTGGGTATAAGAAAGCTAATGCTTATGGAACCCGTACACACCAAAAGAAAGTCCAACTGAAAGTAATTATAACAGTACCGGTAAGTAATTAAGTATTGCGACCAATACCGACCATGTTTACGAAACAATGACAAAAACATATATAAAACAATTGAAACATAAAAGGACGCAGTTAAATTAAAATAGTGTTCTTATAAAAATGGTTACTAATAAAATGTCTTGCTTGCTAAAGGGTTAAAGTGACGTCTGTAAAATCACGAGTATACACAGCAAATTACATAACAGTCGATAAAGTCAGATACATACACTAAAAATTACAAATATACATTAGAATTAAGAGAACAAATAAATTAACAAACAAATTAAGAGTCCAACATTTTTTGCAAAATCGCACAATTCCATGAATTCATTGCACATTGCAGCATTGAAGATTTTGTTGTACATGTCAGCATGGTACCGGTACCACAGTGACCACACCACTGCACCAGTCAGCCACAGCCAGTTCAGCTGCAGTCTGGCAGTACCATTATGCCAAAATGAAAATGAAGACATGGAGACAAGATAAATTGCTAAAAATATATATATTGCTATAAATAAATTTCTAAAATATAAATAACAATTAATTATACATTGCGGGGTGGGCAGGTGGGTGTCAATTTAAGGACTATTATCCGATGAAAAAAAAGTAAGCGGAAAATCATCTTCTCATTTTCAATTTAGGGAAATATTCAACTAGTCTGTCCGAGTGGTTGAGTTTACACGAGTTTTAGCACGAGCGAAGCGAGTGTTAAAATGTTAACGAGTGGAAAATTCAACACACACGAGGGCAGAATAACTGAATTTATTTTGTTATAATATACGTTTTTATATGGAATATATTGTTTTTGTAGACGTTGGAAGGCGATCCAATATATGGATGTCCCTACAGTATTTCTCACAAGTGTTTTGTTTGTGTGTTTGTACACACAACTTTTCTTGCACATAATGTTGAATTAATTGGTTGATACTTTTATGATAAGGTTCATTATCAGACCTACAGTAGTTGGGTATGCAAGGTTTTGGTTGCGAGGGAACTGTTGGTTGCCTAGCAACAGTGAAATTAATTCTAGAATGACCGATCATAATCGTAGAATTCACTTAATCAAAATTCTGTCGACACCCCATACTGACATATGTAGCATCTATTGGACATGCTTTCTGCAAAATTTCGCTTTATTTGATTTAGAATTGAAGGAGAAGATACATTTCTTGCTAACATTTCTTGTATGTTTTATTAACATACAAAATATACTACTAATAAAATAACACACTGGCTAGCCAAGCCCAGAATATCGTTGCAAAGACAACATCCTATTTGAGGTTCAGTGTGGAGGTAAAGTAAGTAGCAGTGTAATTACAGAATTAAGAGAGCTGTCTGCTCCACATCAGCACATTGACAACATTCAGACATTGGGTTCTCATTCGTTATTATTACTTATTAGGCTGCCCTGCTTAGGCGCCTAATTTATTACAACAATAATAATTGTATTTTGTACAGACGGAAGATTGCTATAGGGGCTGTTGCGCTTCAGTCAGAGAGGTAACAGCCCATGGGGTAAGGATTTACCCTTGGGGCGCTAACTATCAGATAGTCTGATACCAACTGTCTGACAGTCTTTTTCAACTATCAGATAGATGATCGCCCAGTCTGCCAGTTACAAGTTGCCCGATAGTTGTATTTTTTAAACCCCGAGCAGCCGAGTGTTGTTGACGGAGTCTGTTACTTCCGAAATCGTTGATCGTGGTGCCGGTGCCGGAATTCTGGCTTTGATTAAAAACACTGAACTGCTGAACGATGGCGGAATCTACGAAACCCGGCCGGATTCCTAATCCGAGGAGGCGACGGAGTCAATTACACGTAAACAATGAAACAATCGCGATGGACTATGGAGTCTATTCAATCTATCCAGAACGATACGATGGCGACGGAGTCTATTACATATTAAACAGTTAAACACGCAACCAAAGCGATCAGACGGTGGCGAAGAAATCTACAAAACAGAGAACGACAGGAAGGCGATGGAGTTTATTAAACCCAGTAAGATGGTGCATAGCGAAGCGATCGAGATGGATAACGTTGTCTATTACAGAATTAAACCTGGAACGAAGAGGGTGGAATCTATAGGCCTAAACCTGGAACAATGCGAACAAGGCTACTCTAAAGTTAGACTAGACTGGCTTGTGAGTTATAGTTCATATGCGTACCTCTGGTATTTTCGTATTGCAAAAATAAGACTATAAGTATGAAATACCCTATGTTATTGAGATATTGTTTATTGTTTTGGTTAGAAAAGCCCACCACTGTAACCTGCTCCTTTCCGTTAATTAAGTAATGGAGATTAGTTTATTGTTTTGGTTAGAAAACACCACCACTGTAACCTGCTTCTTTTGCCAGAGGTACGCATATGAACGATAACCGGCTTGTGAGATTAACTTGCCAATACTAACTCAATACAATTTGCTTTCTTCGAATTCCTAATAATATATTTTAATCTTAATAATAATTATTCAAAATCAATTTTATGTATATGTCAATGTATAAGATTGCTACCTAAAGACTAAAGAGCTAACTTTAGGAAAATATGCCTTATATTTTTTTTAGAATTATAATTAATTTTGTTATGTTTTGATTTGACAGACTACTTGATGCGCGACCGTGATAATAAAATTAAATGGTGCCGAAATATTTTCACTTAACTGCAGGTAGGGGTGGGGGGGGGGGGGGGGGGGGGGCGGCGGCGCAATCAATATTCTTCCCTCTCCAGGTGAAAATCGACGCAAATAACAGCTTGTTTACTACTAAAATAAAACTGCATCCTGTTCTATAGGAAAAAACATTATAGGGGAAACTTTCGCAAGTTGTGTTTATTTTAGCCGATAGACAAAGATTACATGTTTACCAAGTTTGGTATAATTTAGTCAAAGATTGAATGAGTTACGATTTTAAATTATCAGTGGAGGGTGAAGGCGGTGGGCCAGGATTCAGTTATATTTGAATAAAGAATAGTGATTAAACCAAGGGATACGCGATATATGACACGTTCGTGGGGCCTTCGCGCAGCACGAGGCCCAGTTATTAGATACAAATCAAAATTGAGCGACTGTATCACAAAATCAGGTTTTGAGAAATTTACCCACACCACCAATCAATCAAAGAAAGGGGGACAGTACGTGTCCACCCCTTTTAATCTCCCCCCCCCCCACCCTTCCCAACCACCAATACATAACCGCGACATCTACCACCCACGGAAGGGTAGCACGAACTTATTTCCAATCGCACTTTAAATATGCAAAGCCAGGTGGTTTATAGGAATATAATAAACGCAGTACTCGTTTTCATTATAAGCCTCTTTGCGTTCGTCCTGTTTTGTATTTAAATATATTTCTTAAACGCAGGCTAGGACGATCTTTATAATAATAATAACTAGGGATGCGATCAATATGTGAAGCCAGGTGGTTTATATAATAATATAGTCAACGCAGTTCTCGTCTTCTTTATATGCCTCGTTGCGCTCGTCGCTTGTCCTGTTTTGTCATAAAATATTTTTCCTAAACGCAGACTGACGATCTTTATACAGTTATAACTATGCGAAGTTTCGAAACTGTGCGAGTAACTGTTGATACATCTATGTGGAGATGTGTGATATGTGGAGATGTGTGATACAACGCCAACGCATCTTATGCCGATGTAGTAATATGGGTATTGAAATAATATTAAATCAATGTACACTCTTAAAGCTGCAGCGAAAAAATGTAGCTAATTTCCTAGGTTACATATAAAATAATAATATTATTTTTAAGAACATTAATTTTACTACTTTGCAAAAATTCAATTAAAAAATAACCAGACATATATTGTGGAATAAACTATTTCAGAAGAACTATTTCAGCCATGCCATGGATTGTATTTATGTTATTATATCTGTCATTTACCTGAGATAGCAATACAACACTTATAGTAGAGTCAATAGTCAATTCCTCTCTGGTTAGTCTACAGCCACAACTCCCAGCTAGCTCCACACCAGCAGAGACTTGACCAATAATCATTCCCAGCACCTGGCTGCCTTAACACACATCCTTCCATCTATGTACCAGCATGTTGGCCAATAAATGAGCAGTATTTAATGAGAATCAATTTTTTACGCCGTTTTAATTACTTTAGATTAATTAAAGACACAATTATTAAAGCAAATCGCTTGAACTAATTAAAAACTATAATAGAATGGCGTATGTGGATTACATCTGTATAATTTTTAAGTATAATTATTTAAATCTTATACTGTAAAACAATTAATTTCCTTTAAAAGGCAGGTTGAAAATGGTGTTTTTACCATAATCAACTTAATTAACTAATTAAATGCTATTATCTTAGCTTCTCGAAGGCCACACGGAAATTCTACTTGGAAAATTTCTAAACTTTTGCCAAACAACATGTGTACCAAGTTTGGATAGATTTCATCAAAGATTGGCCGAGTTATTAACGTTTAAAATTGAACGCGACAGAACGACAGAACGACAGAACGACAGGATTAATGGTACCACTACGCTAAGGCTCACTCACTTCGTGGCTCGCCCCACACTGCTGTGTTGATTTCGAAACATTTAATTCAAAACTATATAAATGTTAATATAATGTTGGATTTTTTTTTTGTAATAATTAACAGATGAATTATATTTCATTAATTTATTTTTTTATCTAATCACATTATTAAATAACGAAGCACAGAAATAATACTAAGATTGAATATTGAATTGAGGGTACAGTACCGAATTGAATATTTGAATGGGAGAATCTTTTAGACTCGTTAAGCCAAGGAATGCCTGTTCACCACCATGGGTGATCTTCCACAGTAAACCCTTCTTCCACTCTGTTTCCCAAGTTGCCTTGGTTCCCAATCGACCACTGAAGGATGAAAGCCGGGGTTGGGCTAGGCTGCAGCATTTAAAGCACTGTGCCCAAACAGTACTGCCCCATCTAGGGATCGAACATTGAATATTTGAGATTGCATAAGATAGAGTATTGAATATCGTCGGCCGTCATCCCGTTGGTGACTCCATTGGCAACCATTTCGACAGTTTCGATTGGTTTCGGCTCTTCAGTGCCCGAATAGACCGATGGTCGGCGTGGTTGCTGTCCCCATGACTGAGACTGCAATACCAACCAAAATTGCCATCTCCAGACGCTGGAGCAGAAACTGGTGTGACCGCGGTTCGTGGGTGGCACTGTGGAGACGAGCCCCGATCTCCCGGAGGAAGGTGGATGTCTCTGGACCAGGGCGGCCAAAGGTCTCAAAGGCCACGGGGTGAAAGAAATGTCCCGGTCGATTAGGTCGCGATACTTAAGAGTTTTTAATGCGCTCCGCCCCCTCAGCTGAGTGCCCCCCAGCAATGATGGTTTGTTGAAGGTGGCTTAGATCCCACGTTGAAAACAAAGCAACTTAGATATTAGGTGAACTTAGATCCCAATTTATAAAAATTCCTTAGCACACGCTAAGATGAGAAGCGAACTTAGATCCCAATTGCACTGTGCGTTAGCCTCGTTCTATCGATAATATATTAGTATTGTATATTGTACTGTGTTACATTAAGCATATAAAAGTGATCTAATGCAAATACAGTAGGTCATACACTGAAAGTAGTTGCAATCAGTGAAACTCACCAACAAACTATAATTTCCCAAAGAAAAGCTATAATTCATTGCAAATGTATTGGTGGTAGGATCTAAGTTCGCTTCCCTTCAAACGTGATAATATTTACAGTAAGGTCTGCTGGCCTATGGGAATGACATTAACATATTAACACATTAACACAGCTACGGTACAGCAAAAAATGTAAGGTGGGATTTAAGTTCCTATGGGAAGGATCTAAATTCGTATGGGAAGGATCTAAGTTCGCATGGGAAAGATCTATATTCACCCAAGATTTAAGTTCGTTCAGGATTTAAGGTGCTCTAGCATCTAAAGCCGGAGAACCCCGCAAGGTGTAGGCCATTCTTACCCCATGCGCGAAGGGCCATGCAGTGTCTACTTATTACATGTAACACACGTGCTGCTCGAAGGGTTCTACAGTGTATCAACTGTATATATTTATTACGGTACGAAATTTACGTTCTGATACACCGGGAGTAAGAATACACTGGGGAAATTTAACGGAGGGGGGGGGGGGGGGGGGTGATTTTGCATGGGGAGTGAAAATTATTTGTTACACCGGGTTCACTGTGTCAAATACAAATGCACACACACATCTCCAACCATATACACTAAATAACATATTGGAGGTTTCTCATTGGTTCCCCCAAGCTTGACACTTGAACAAAGCCTCCCCCACTTTGCAGGACATTTGCTTTCGCCTCGACGACCAGACTAAAGGACACTGGCCTTGAAGATGCGGATAATCTCGCGAAAGTCATGGGGGATATAGGGAGTTGTGGCGGTGCAACATTGTTGATAAGCCGGCATATAATTCTTAATGCACGCTGAATTGGGCTTGCCAATTGTTGTTGGCACGATGGTGGCCAAAAATATTTTATTTAAGGGTGAGATCAACAAACATCTCCAATGTTGTTGAATAATGCCTGGACTACGATATACTCTAGGCTATAGGCCTACCATCGAAAAGAGAATCATCAAAAGTACTGTACATACAAATTAACAAAAAAAATTTTTGCGCCCCGTTGCGGCCTGCGTGAGATTTTAAAAATTTCAATAAAATGACTACTCCTCCGTTATTTTCCGATACCAAATTTTAGGAACCAGCATGTTCATTTTCATCCTATTTTTCACCCACTTTTTGTATATATAATGACGAAAATTTAGTGAAAAACATTTAAAGGTGGAAAAAACATTTTAATTTAGTGGAAAAGGCAATTGTTTTAGTGGCCAATTCAATAAAATTGATGGATTTAATAATGTGGGCTATTCTGATAAAAGTACAGTAAAGCAATAAACATTCAGACAGGCAGGACTAGCTTAGCTACCGGTCTTAAAGTTGAAACTGAAAGCTTTTTTGAAAGATAGAAGATTAGTACAGGCACCGCGCGCGAGCTGGGGGAAGATCTTCTCTGTGCTGGGGGTAAGAGCGCGTAAGAAAAGGGGGAAGAGGGGGAAAGAAAAGGGGTATGGATCTATAAATAGCATCCAATGGGACGCCTCTATTTTACGACCGTTCTATACTGTAAACATACATCTGTCTACCTTATTGAGAAGTGGTAATACTACTGAATAGTTGCTAAACTCACCCCCACCCACCCACCTATCATTACACACCTACTGTACTTAACCATACATACCCATTCCTACATACATACTTACACGTACCCTCCCACCCACCTAAGCACGACTTACCCGCTCCCACCCACACACCTAAGCACGTCTACTTAACCGCACCCACCCATCCACCCAAGCACGTATACTTACCCGCACCCACCCACCTACCTAAGCACACCTATATAACCGCACCCACCTAAGCACGTCTACTTAACCACACCCACCCACCCACCTAAGCACACATACTTAACTGCACCCACCCTCCTAAGCACGTCTACTTAACCGCACCCACCCGAGCACGTCTACTTAACCGCACCCACCCACCTAAGGACGTCTACTTACCCGCACCCACCCACCTACATAAGCACGTCTACTTAACCGCACCCACCCACACACCTAAGCACACCAACTTAACCGCACCCACCCACCCACCCTCCTAAGCACGTCTACTTAACCGCACCCACCCAAGCACGTCTACTTAACCGCACCCACCCACCTAAGCACGTCTACTAACCCGCACCCACCCACCTACTTAAGCACGTCTACTTACCCGCTCCCACCCACACACCTAAGCACCCCTACACTTAACCGCACCACCAACCCACCTAAGCACACCTACTTAACTGCACCCACCCACCCTCCTAAGCACGTCTACTGAACCGCACCCACCAACCTACATAAGCACGTCTACTTAACGGCACCCACCCACCAACCTAAGCACGTCTACTTAACCGCACCCACACACCAAACTAAGCAAGCACGTCTACTTAACCGCACCCACACACCAAACTAAGCAAGCACGTCTACTGTACTTAACCGCACCCAACCACCCCTACCCCTACACACCTAATTACCTGCACTCACCTACCCCTACCGACCCTCCCTCCCTCCCTCCCAAACCCTTTACCCGCACCGACCGCCCGAACCTAACAAACACACCCACCCCTACTTTTTCTACCTTATTCAGACTCCACGGCAAACATTCTCGGAGCAATCATGCCGTAGCAGAAAATAGAAATACATGCCGTAACAGTTTTCGCCAAAACCTTTTTTACAAGAACCGTTTTTTGATAATAGTTTCCTATAAAATAATGCTAAGTATTTACATCCTAGAACATTCGATAACTATTGTAAATTATTATAATTAATAGGTTGGTTGCTTTTTTTGCCATATATTATTAAATAAATGAGAGATAGTTAGTGCAGTTAGTTTAATTATAATATCGTAAACATCACTACACAAAAAGAAAACGCGTTTTACACATCAGATCTTTAAAACATTACCTTTATTCGTATGCGAAAATAAGGGTTATGCCAGAGCCAGCTTAGAGGCCAAGCAAGGTACCGGTAGCTGTAGCAATGCAAGAAGCTAGAAGCTTCCTATTGGGTGCTATTTTTAGATCCTTCCCCCTTTTCTTACCCCCTCATCCGTGCCACCACTGGTTCAGCCAAACAACCCAGGCAGCTCCGTAGCCCATCATTGTTCCAATTCTTCCGGTAGGCTATCATTACGGCTCTCCTAATTTGTTTCAAATTTGTTTCACTGGCATACTTAACATTGTTCCAATTTTTTGAGCTCCGTAGCCCATCATTGTTCCAATTCTCCGGTAGACTATCATTACGGCCCTCCTAATTTGTTTCAAATTTGTTTCACTGGCATACATACATAGCATTGCAGGTAGGACACCATTACGTGGCTCCTAATTTGTTTCAATTATGTTCCAATTTTGTTTCAACTAACAGAGACATACTAGTGGCAGTACGCGCGCACTGCTAAACTAACTAATAGGCTAGAACTAAGTTTAGTATTTTCAGTTTATGAATACCGGTACCTATTTTTGGTAAGTTGAAATTAAATTAATCTTATCCATCCTACCCTACCTACTACTGTACTACAGTATTCCATATTCAGCTATTCCTATAGTCTGACAGTCTACGTGGCTACTGCTGTACCGCTACTTGTCTACTGTACAAGTCTGCAAGTCCTAATTACTGAACTAACTGTACTACTGTACTACAGTTAGAAGACTACTACTACTGCACTACTGGGTACTTACTGTGCTACTGCTCTGCTTAACTCCAGAAAGACCAAAATTTTGACAGTTAACTTTGAAAGTCCTCAGCAAGTCTCTGATCGGATGAGCATAAGCTCAAAGGATGGTATGCTTGAGCATGTGGACGACTTCTGTTACCTGGGATCATGGATCCGGAAGTCAGGTGAGGACCTTCGAATACGTAAGGGAAAGGCATGGGCAGTCCAGTAAGGCATTAAGGTCCGATTATTTAGAGCAGCTGTAGTTCCAGTACTCCTCTACGGGAGTCCATGCTGGGCTCTAACTGCTGAGGACACCAAATCTCTGGATGGCACATTCACAAGAATGCAACGCCGGGTTCATTGTGTCAAGTACAATGCACACATCCTGACATCTCCAACCAGACACTATATAACATTGTAGGTGTTTCATTGGTTCCCCCAAGCTTGACACTAGAACAAAATCGCCTCCGCTTTGCAGGACATTGCTTTCGCCGTGAGGACCAGCCAGTGCATAATCTTGTACCTTGGCAGCCTCATGGAGTGAATAAGCATGGTGGACAGCCCATGACTTTCTTGAGACGCATCTTAAAGGACACTGGCCTTGAAGATGCGGATGATCTAGCAAATCTCATGGGTGATAGGGAGTTGTGGCGGTGCAATTTTGTTGACAAGCCGGCACAGCATTCTTAAAAATGCAGCTGCAATGCAGCATGCCGATCCTAGTAGTAGTAGCTCTGCTAGTACTACTACCACCAGACTACTACAGTACTACTTCTGGCAGGCCAGCAGGCTGTACCGGTACTCTAAGATCATGAAAATATTCTGTATTCAATAATTTGTTCGC